>CAKAOI010050097.1:224777-303554 GCA_916701655.1 Sebastiscus albofasciatus | reverse complement strand
TATAGCTTATTTGGGCTCCTGTCTCTCTCCTGTCTACCGGTCTAGTTTGTCCTGTTGCAGGATCCGTACACAACCCTGATCCCTCCGCCCCTTCCCTTCCCCCCCACACACACACACACACACACACACACACACACACACACACACACACACACACACACACACACACACACACAGAGAACTGACAGTCGCTCACCGCCGCCACTCAAGAGTGTTGGTGTTGTTGTGAGACTAACCTCACAAAAAGTACAACAAAGACACTTTTTCTTTTCTTCTCTTCCTTTTTTTTCATGGTGCAATGGATATGTGATGATGTCACTTCCTCAACCAATAGGGATGGCAGACACTTCCAGTCATCCAATCACATTGATTTGGTTTGTGGGAGAAAGTCATTGTTTTATTTGGAAAAATACATGTTGGAGGGGATCTACTTGCAAATGATGCTAGCTTTCCAACATCGTCGACTCTACCTTTAAGTTTGTAACAAGAAAAACGTAAAGTCACAAGCTAAAAATAGAAGTAAAATTGTAGTGAGACCATTTTTTTAAAACTTGACCTCACTGTATAAAATGACCTGTGGTGACCTCTAGGATAATCACAGCCTCATGAAACTTTACAGCCATAAACTAGAGACCTAGAGCATTCAGAGGATGGATGGTTTTCTTAGCTAGATTGACAATAAGGGAGTTTCTAAGCAGAAGTGCTCGCCATCCAATCGCCGAAAAATGCAATTCTTGCAGAAATCTCCAAATGTCAAAAGTTTTTGATCCCAAATCACAGCATGACTTTTTCTGTGGTGTTCCTCAAGGTCTTGGTGTCTTAATGTGGTATTTTGGAGGGATTATTGATCATTTTGATCAATTCTCGAGTGGTAAAAAAATGGTTAAATTTAGCACCAAATCCATGTAATAAATGGTATCAACCCAAAAGTTGCTGCAACAACCTATGAGACATAATGGAGCATGGGAATGACCATCATCTACTTCTATCATAATGTTCTAAACCTTTATACACTTTTACAATTCATTTGAAATAATTCATTCATTCATTCATTCATGTTTATTTCTCATTAATGACTAGAACAACTTGACCCACAGTGCTGAGCAGCATCTCAAATGAATCTCCATGTTCCCAGCTTTCAGATGATGTACACCACCTCTATGTGACATCTACTGTTGACCTGCTATCTCCCCCTAAAGACCCCCTGTACCCTCCTAAAAAAAAGACAAATACGGGTCTATGGTGGGTCTCAGAGGGTTAACAAAGGAGCTGTGTGTATATGTATGTGTCATTAGAGCATCAGTGGGGCAGCTGGTAAGTGTGTTAATGAGCTACATGAAGCTTATCCAGGATCAGACTTAACTCAACACTCCACTTCCTCTTCCTCTTTACCTCATACTGTAAAGCCTTCCCTGCTAACGCTGCAGCCTATTAAATATTAATAGATCCGGTGAGTGGCGACGAGTGGTTAGCGTGTGATCACCGTCGTCGTCACTCGCTGGCTCGATCTAATAGGTGTTTCCCATCCGTCATCAGCGGATATAGCCCATTTATAACAGAGGAGGCTGTTTGTCTGTCTGTCTTATGTTGTCATAAATACATCTTTGACAAATTTAGGATTTTAAACTCCTTTGACTCATAGTCAGAGCGAGGCTCAGACTAATCTGATCAACGTAGATGGAAATATGATGAACAACAACAACAAGGGAGGAGAAATAATACACGTAGGCTGGCGGGTCCGTCCTCTCTCCCTACATGCTTCAGCCTTCCCCTCAAGTACATTTTTACTCCTGCGGATATTCTGCTACCAGACACAACCAAAGCGCCTCAGCTGAACAAAACGCTGCGCCTCGTTGCCCATCTGCATTTAACAATAAACGAGTATTTACTTTGTTTTAAAACTGTAATCTTTGTCGTTTAAAAAACAACAATATAGGCCTACCTAAAGGCTGATAGCACGAAAATCTAAGGATGGGTCATGATTCTCAATTTTTTGAATAGTCATTCAATTATAGAGAATCAAACAGTTTATGCAACTATCATCATATCTTCAAAATGATATTTTCCCTTGTTTTAACCGTCACAGGCTCTGCCTGGTAGTAACGTTACTACTGTGTGTGGCACGTTCAGTTCGGCTCTTTTCCGTCAGTTCAGGTGTGTGTGTGTGTGTGTGTGTGTGTGTGTGTGTGTGTGTGTGTGTGTGTGTGTGTGTGTGTGTGTGTGTGTGTGTGTGTGTATGTGCGTGCATTTCAGCTGTTAGATCAGCTGTTCGAGCGGCGGAACATCGTAACACACTTCCAATAATATGGTTGAATAAACCCTTAATTCATAGCGTTAGATTGGAAAATGTGTTGACCCTACATGCCGTTTTCTCTCTCACCACGGAGCAGCATCAGTCCATGTCCATGAGGGTCTGTGCAGACTGTGTTGGTGTGTGTGTGTGCAGCCCAAAATGTATTCATCCATCCATTCATGAGCTGCAATAGGTGGTGTTCACACATGTTTTATTAGATTTATTAATACAATCGCTCTAGGAGAGACGATTAGCGCAGCGTTACTGTGGAAAACGATTCAGTGACACGACACACCGGAAGTTACGGACATAATTCACGCAAGGCATCATGGGGGCTAGGAATAAGGTGGATAGGGGTGTAACGATTCATCTACTACATCGATGTATCGATTTATATTCCTACGATCCAACTACATCGATAGATACTCGGCATGTTGTCCTTCACGGGAGACGTATATCGATATAAAACCGATTTGAGACGCAAAAATCAATTGTGTCGATACTAAGGATTGGCACCTTGTATTTAAGGACGACAAACGTTATATGAAATTGTTTTTTGAGCACTTTTATTAGTAAAGAAATGTTAAACGTTTCCTTATCATGATATCTATGTGCACGCAGCATCAGCCTTACATATCCAGCCGGAAAGCAGACGGTCCGCGAGGAAAATTATCACGGGAGTAAAGTAATAAAAAAACAGAAATTCAACTAACCGTATGTTGTCATGTATGAAAAGACCCCAAATGAACACTGTAGGGGGACTACTTGATTACTATAAGAGAATTAGTTAAATAGCGTTTGTAGAGGAATGATTCTGTCCCAAGCTGTTCGATCAGCGGTTGATCTCTGTATTATTGATCTACAGTTTATATTGAAAATGAGGACAGAAGCAGCAGGTTAAACCACTGTTCATTTAACGTGAATAGAAGTTAGTTTATTATATGTTTTGTTAAATATTGCACTGCCTTGTATCTTGAGAACTGAATCAGCAGGTCCTGCAGCTGCACTTTTTATTATTTTCAAATAAAAGGTGTATGTACACTCACCGGACACTTTATTAGGTACAAGGTGTACCTAATAAAGTGGCTGGTGCTAGTACCGGGTGTTCTTCTGCTGCTGTAGCCCATCTGCTTCAAGGTTGGACGTGTTGTGCGTTCAGAGATGGTATTCTGCATACCTTGGTTGTAACGAGTGGTTATTTGAGTTACTGTTGCCTTTCCATCATCTCCAACCACTCTGCCCATTCTCCTCTGACCTCTGACATCAACAAGGCATTTCCGTCCACACAACTGCCGCTCACTGGATATGTTCTCTTGTTCAGACCATTCTCTGTAAACCCTAGAGATGTTTGTGCG
This sequence comes from Sebastiscus albofasciatus, assembly GCA_916701655.1. Taxonomy (NCBI): domain Eukaryota; kingdom Metazoa; phylum Chordata; class Actinopteri; order Perciformes; family Sebastidae; genus Sebastiscus; species Sebastiscus albofasciatus. Next base: position 299,906 of record CAKAOI010050097.1, on the reverse strand, counting down.
TGAAAATCCCAGTAGATCAACAGTTTTTGAAATACTCAGACCAGCCCGTCTGGCACCAACAACCATGCCACGTTCAAAGTCACTTAAATCCCCTTTCTTCCCCATTCTGATGCTCGGTTTGAACTTAAGCAAGTCGTCTTCACCATACATTGCATCGTATTGTATCGTTGTAAAAATGTATAATTACACCCCTAATTGAGTATCATAGCTATAGGCAGAAAAGGAAACCCACCAGTGTTGCCGTGTCTGTGTATCAGATTGTTACATACAGTATCTTAACCCTGTGATGTGCTACATCTATTCATTTGTATTGATGGCAGATGAGTAATTTCTGTTGTTTACACCTCACTCTGTATGTTCTTCTACTCACACTTTCTGTTTTGCTTTTTTCGCTCTGAAGCGTGTGATATAACACCTCCTTTCAGACACAAACTCATTCTCTTACACTCTTTCTATCATCCACACTAGTGCAGATTTACACACACACACACACACACACATCCCAGTGAGTCATTCACTCACGTGTCGTCATGTGTCACTGAGTGGGGTTAAGTTAAAGCAGCTTAGTGCACTGACAGAAAGCCTGTTAAATCTAAAGCAACAACAGATCATCCCAGCACACTGTCCCTCTGCCTAAAGTAGTCTGTTAGTATGAGTGAGTGATCGTGTTTGCAGTTGAATGAAGAGAGGCTTCCATTGCTCCTCTTTGACAGCTCCACTGGTAGAGTCGAGGACTGAAAGTTACCCCGGATCGTCAGCATCCACGGAGCTCATAGAGCAATCGCACTAGCGTTTGTAAATGTATTGTAAATCAACAACACACAGTGAAATTCGCTCTCTGCATTTAACCCATCCTAGTATTAGGAGCAGTGGGCAGCTACTATCTAGCGCCCGGGGAGCAGTTTTGTGAGTCTAGTGCCTTGCTCAAGGGCACCCCGGCAGTGCCTAGGAGGCAAACTGGCACCTCTCCAGCCACCAGTCCACTGTCCGTACTTGGTTGGGACAGACAGGGGTGCGTGAGCAGTGCATGATGGCTACGTATCTCACGTGTGTGGCGTCCACACCGGCAGCGTCTCTGCTGCTGCTGCTGTCAGCCCTTTCTTTCTACATAGAGTTTGCCGTTCATAACGACCATTCCACTGTCATTTATATTTATTTTAGACAGAAAAAGGTTGAGAAGCGTGTGCTCATTTGTAAATAATAGTAATAATCCACAATTAAAACCTTGTACTTTATCCATTCATGGAGACGTGCAAGTCACTGCATGTTGTACAACACTATCCTGCAAATATTTCACAATAAAAGCCTTGTGTTAACAAATGAAAGAATTCTGTCCACAGAAAAAAAAATGCTTTATTTTGAAATGGAAGCAGGAAGTGTTTCATTCTACAGATGTCTAGACATTGAAACTGTAGTAATGTTGCTGGCATGATGTCCATATACTGTCAAAAAGAACATTTTCACTGTCTGTTGTTGCTGTGAACCGCGCGGCTTGCGGTAAAAATAGGCGAGACCTCGAATCTTTAGAAGATTAGCTGCTCTAACCTGTTAAAACGGACGGCGTAATAAAAAACAACAAGTTCCACAGCCGCCACGCGCTGCTGACGTTCCCCGTGTGGCCCGGCGGTCAGACTATGACTGACACAATGCTCTGAATATCCAGACTTTGCACGTGTTTATTTCTGAGAGTCAAGCTCACATTGGTATCATAAATAGATTTGCAGATCACCATCATCAAATATACTGGACTCTCTATACAATCGTACTAGTTGACGTGTCTGTGTGTGTGTTACGCATTTGTCACTTAGAGATGATGATGATGGGCTTTGTGACGAGGCAGGTAATCCCCGGCAAGCAGCTACGTGACGTCTACGTCACTGAGGAGATGGAAACTCTTGTGGATTAGCTCTCATGAACACAACACAGACAGCCGTGCGCAGTCATTCATATATTTTCTAGCCGCTGAGCGAAGCAGTGCGCTGAGAAACAAGGAGATACAAAGAGAGGGAAAGGATACGTAGCAGAGAGAAGAGAGAGACACACGGAGGGAGAACTCTTTTTGTGTCTTCTGACAATTTTCTTCTTCATTTTTTTTCAATTCCAGAAATTTGGCTGGATAATAATTTATTAAGCTGAGTTCAGTCAGTTTGTCGGTTGCACAACTGTGACCTCTTAGTGTAAAAATGACAGTCATCAGTTTTTCAAAGTAAGTGTATGATAACCTCAAAGTATTTGCCAGCTTCTTATGTCTGATGTTCTCGCTGTAGGCCTGAGAGGAAGCGTTGGAAATACACTCTACTAAACAGTTTGCTCTTCTCTTGTAGTGTGCCCACCGTCCCAGTGAAGAACCTCAACGGATCCAGTCCTGTTCACCCCGCACTCGCCGGTAAAATCACATTCTCACTAACCATGGACTGTTAACCGATAGAACAAGATGAAATTTTGATTCATTTCTTTGAGATCTTTTTTCTGTTTCTAACCAGACTCGGGATTTCTCTCTCTCTGCTGTATTTTCAGGGATCACAGGTATCCTGATGAGTGCTGCCGCTCTGCCTGTGTGTCTGACTAGACCTCCAAAACTCGTGCTGCACCCTCCGCCTGTCAGCAAGAGCGACATCAAACCCGTGCCGAGCTTTGGCCACTGCTGTAGGAAGACCACTAAGAAACAGGCTCGCAAGGGTAAGCTCTCAAGTCAAGACCAGCCACAGAAATGAAAAAAAAACAAAACACCGTGTGCCGGATAAGAGTGAGGGTCTCACCGTTTCTTGCCCTTCATCCCCCTCCTTCTGTTCCCTCTCCTTCCTGTCTGCAGGTAAAACTCCAGAGGAGGTGGTGAAGAAGTACCTACAGAAAGTAAAAAGTCCACCAGAGGAGGTACGAAGAGTATTTGTATCTATATCTTTCATAGTGCTAACTCATTAAACGATACAGAATAATGGGTTTTCTTGTTTGTTTCCTAGGACTGTACAATCTGCATGGAGCCGTTGGGGGGTCCGTCTGGATACAAGGGTCCAGGGGTGGGGCCCGTGTCTCGGGCGGAGTCAGTCGGGCGACTAGCACAGTGTGGACACCAGTACCATTTCCAGTGTCTGGTGGCCATGTATAATAATGGGAACAAGGATGGCAGGTAGGTCCGAGACAGAGAGACTCTTCATCGTCTATTAACTGTTTTTCACAAATTAGCTCATCAGTTTTCTTCCTCTCTTTTACAGTCTTCAGTGTCCCACCTGTAAAACCATCTACGGCGTAAAGACAGGCAACCAACCGGCAGGGAAGATGGAGTACCACGTCATCCCTCACTCTCTACCGGGACATCCTGACTGCAAAACCATACGCATCATCTACAACATACCACCAGGCCTTCAGGTACTCCAAAAAAAACTGGGCTGACAGTGGGCTGCCGCACAATTAATCAAATATTAATCGGATCACAATTCAGGCTATTAATAAAATGCTCCACTCATAAAAAAACTCTGCTGCGTGTTAAATCAAGCGCTTCTTAAACTAACAGCCAGCCGGCGATCACGATGTTTTGGCTTCACTTTTGAGGAGCTGCCGCACCACTGCGTGCGTACCTTACAACGAGAAAGAGTCTTGATGTCCTTTGGGGTTGCACAAGTTGTCGTTAGTCATGAAGCGAACCCCTTCATCTTTGGATTTACCAGACTCTACCGTTCGGACCGCATGGAAAACAGAGAAGGACTCGGTTGGGCAAATGACTCGATCTGACACCAAGGATCAAGATCAAGATCAAGTCAAACAGAAGATATTACAAGCCTGTATGTCCCGTTGGAATCTGATCCTCGCCCTAACATCATCCATCCTTATTATCCAGAGATTGGACATTAGCAAGAAGAGTGCTGGGCAGAGGTGAACGGTAGCCACGAGCTCTCAGTCTGTTCCATATCCCCCCTCCGTTTACCTCGACGTTTCCTCCGTCGTTTTTCATGTAAACGTACCACTGTTCTCGTCTTGGCTCGCTCTAGTGATCTCAGCCGGCCACGCTGGGTCGATGGAAAAAGTGTCCAAAAAACGTTGTTTTAATGTCTAGAAGTGTGTCGCGGTCGTATGATGTCATTAGCAGGATGTACAAATGTACGTTCTTGTGCATAGCTGTAAAAAGAATAGCTTGAAGGACACAGTTTTGAAAAACTTGCAACATGACTGCAGTTGGGAAATTGGAAATTGGAAATTTAAGTTATTTAAAGGAACATACGTCATGGGGGCGTTTTACGTTAAATGTTGCATGCATGGATGTAAACGGGAATATTAGTGAAACATTTTCTTTAGCCATGTTAACTACTGTCTTTTTAGGAAACAAGGGTAAAAACTGCAATATTTTGTGCATGTAGATGTAGTCACTAGTGTTGGTTTTATTCCCATATGAGGTATTACACGGTCAGAGTTGGGTTGTCTGCTAATATCGACCTCCTCCCTCTCCTTTTCAGGGACCAGAGCATCCGAACCCAGGGAAGCCCTTCACTGCCAGAGGCTTTCCCCGACACTGCTACCTCCCAGACAGCGAGAGAGGACGCAAGGTAAACACAATCCACCGTCCTGTTTCCAGGCCCATGTAGATTCATTCTTCATACAGATGTGTTTTTAAAGGGGCTATAGTCTGAGTTGTGGTGGATGCTGGTCGTTAGAGACTCCATTTCTAACCAAACGTTAGCTTATTGTTGCACACAGTTAGTCCTGAGGCGGAGAATAGAGTAAACTCATGAGCATGCATGATGTCACATCCGTTGGATTTTTCCCGTAAAAAAAAAAAACATCCCGCATTCTTCACATCAAAAGCTGTCTACAGGTTTATAGAGGAAACACAGAAAATCGCGGAATGTCTAATTTGTTAGGGTTAGATTACAACCTGTTCACACATTGGCAATAAAAAAATGTTTACTGTGTCAAAACTTGCATACAATCCCTTTAAAGGGTTTTTTTAAATTATTTTTTTAAATAAACCTTTTGTCCTTACCCTCAGGTACTGAGACTGCTCCTGGTGGCGTGGGACCGCAGGTTGATCTTCTCAGTCGGGACTTCGAGCACGACCGGAGAGTCCGACACCGTCATCTGGAATGAGGTACAGACACAATAACGTTGCAGACCGTAACTCAGGAAATGGATTTGAATAAACTGTAGTTTGTGATATCTGTAACAGAAACAAAAGAAAACAGTTGTTGTCCCTCCCTCTCTTCAAGGTCCACCATAAGACAGAGTTTGGCTCCAACCTGACAGGCCACGGCTTCCCCGACCCCGGACACCTCAACAACGTTCTGGAAGAGCTCCGAGCTCAGGGCATCACAGAGGACGATGGACTGATGGAAAAGTGAAAGGACAAGGCAGCGGAGGAGGAGGAGGAGGAGGAGGAGGAGGAGGAGGAGACATCCGCGTGAGAGCAGCGAAGAGTGAAAGGGAGAATGAGGAGTAGAGGAAGAGACCGTGAAAATAACAGAAGCAGGAGGAGGAAGAGAGAACGCACTCTCTCTGCCAGCACTTAAAAGGGGTGCAGGGGGGGACATCTCGGGTTCTAGAAGACATCGATTTGGTTTTGCAGAGGGAACCGCTTTTTCAAGAGTCACCGCTGGGTTCGCCTGTCAATGCAAGTCTGTCCAAACTTCACAGTTTTCACAAGCAAGCACAGAAAAAAAAGAAGCAACGCAGAAAGAAGAGGACGAGGAGGCGAAGAAGAATGATGGCACTCGTGGGTTTTTAGCTACTAGACAGCTAGGTACTAAAATGACAACAAGTGAGAATGAAATGGTACTAATATTTAGGACAAAAACAAGTTCACTTTACTGAGAGAGAGAGAGTAACCAGAAAAAGAAGGTCAAAATGTAAGAGCAGTTCAATGAAAACTGGAAGAGAAAGGACAAAGAGAGAAAGAAGTTGGAGTGGTGGGGGGAGGGGACAGGAATGCAGGAATAATGTAGCAGAAAGAGACAAAGATGGTGTATGAATGTAGCGTAGGATAGGAGTAGAGTAAAACTAACTTGTATGGTACTCAACAGGTACTTTGGCTATCATTTAAAAAACACAAGGAAACCGAGAAGAGCGATGAAGGGAAAGACAGATGGACTCTGTGGCGGCTTTTGTTCAAACCACCTGCTTTGTTTGTGGTTGAAGTTTAGTGCCGTCGCTCCCTCTTGTGGTGGTACTGATGAACTACGATTCAGCCTGCAAGCTACTGGAACAAATCAAACATGTTACTATGAGTTATCCACACGTGTTACTTTTTTTTTTATCATTGTTGCTATAATCCTCATTTAATGCCTTTCCATACTTTACCTCCTACCTTTGACTTGATGGGGTTTTTATATGACCTAGGCTCTCCGTACGTTTATGGTTGTGTGCGAAATGACGAAAGACCAAACTGAGGCCTCGTCATTTGGTCCTATTTGGAGTCTTACTATTGAGCCACTGTGGTACGAGTTAACCTTAGACACACAGGTACCGCTATTTACTTATATATCTTATATTTTTGTCCCTATTGACGGTTCACGTTGTGTTCAGTGGGCGTTAATGCTGTTGCATCCTGTCAACAGTGTGGCACCAGTGAGAAAAGGTGAGGATGGGAATAAAAACAGTTTTAGGGTCGCCTAGAAGCGATGAGGATTTGCTTCGAGGCCCAAGTGTTTAGTTCTAGTTGAACGAGCTTCACTGTCAGTGCTTAAAACTGAAGAGAAATGAACTGGTGGGGGCTGGTCTCGCAGACGGGAAGCCTCTCAGATTGGGCAGAGGGTCGGGGAGGATGGAGAGGACAAGAGGTAGACCTGAAGCAGAGGTCACGACCTGGTCAAACACATACAAAACACTCATTTAAATTGGTCGATCTAACAATTTGTCAAGGAGGCTGGGATTAGGGATGCACCGATCCGACCGGGTACTGATCCAATACCGGTCTCTAATTAATAAGCTGTATGCCTCGCTGTGTGGAAGTGACTTGGATCATTCTTTCATGTGTAAGGCGCCATCAGGCTGGACTTTAAAACATTACAATCTTAACTTTGTAAAACAAAATGTAACAAATAAATACATAGATATAAATGTACTGAATTGTTATTTATTATTAAAATAATAAATCCAGCAACTTGGTAAAAAATCGTCAAAATTAACAGGAATAATAATTAAATCTTTTTAATGCAGGAACCAATTGGTCAAAACTTAAACAGGAATTAAAATTGCGGCCTATAATGTATATAGTGTATAAACATAGAATTGAATAGAATAGATCAGCGCCATTGTCACCGATACGCAATCCAGCTATTTGAGTCAGTATCAGCCCGATATCCAATCCGGTCTCTGTATCGGTGCATCCCTAACTTAGCCTCCGTATGTGGTTGTTAGTAACTAGTAGAACATTACAAATGAAGACACACACGCGCAATAAAGAAGGAAAAACATGATTAAACAGTCAGGCATTTAAAGGGTCCCATGCTTACAGTATGTACTGTAAATGTAAATTCCCCTCTTATGTGTCATCAAAGATAAATAGTAAATGACTATTTCCCCGTTTTTACTGAATGGTTCAACTATTGTCTGTGTAAAGATATAGAGGAGTAATGTCTACCTGAGCAGAGAATGAAGTCTCTCTCCCTCTATGTGTGTGCCGTGATCAGAACTCATCTGTGCTTCGTTGACATAGCCGGGCCGGCCGCACCTGCCTTTTACTTGTGCATGTGAGCGTGCCCCACCGGCTAGCTCACGGACGCCGGTCTGCAACTGCTCTGCGGAAGCGTAGCACCCCCCAAACCCCCCACCCCCACTCCTCCCCCAGGTCAACACCGTTATCGCTGTCAGCTCTATTGCTCTATTGCTGTTAGCGCCGTTAGCTGCGAGCCGCCAGCTCAGCCGTCGCATGTTGAGAGCCGTGCGGAGGCCATAGAAAATGCTCCCAAGCTTGCATTCAACACCTTCAAAATGTCATATTGCAAGTAGGGATGTGACGGTTAGGAAAGTTTAATAAACTCGTGACAACACCGGCATTACTGATTACACCGGACATTTTACAAGAAAAGTTGATGGTCAATATATGTAGTGCACTTACCTTGATCTTGACCGTCAGGTGGCGGTGTGTCTGGCCTCTCCAGCCCAGCCTTCGCTGCGGGGCAGCAGAGGTCTACCTGGCGCCGCTGCGCCGTGCACACCGACTGTGTCCGCTCCGTCCTCCTCTGCGCTGATTGCCTCATTAACATTACGGTTCTCTTATAGTACTGGGTTTAAATCTGAAATATTGCCAAATAGGTGCGTTTGCTTTTCGCTTCAACACCAAATCCTCCGCCATCTCTCAGTCTGTCAACACTCTGACACCCGCTGCTCTGAGCTGAGACTCCTTAAGATGCGTTCACTGTCAGTTTGTAGCGTCCGTCGTCCGACTATCTATTGATAACATGCTGCTGATACACCAAAATTAACTAAATGGGTTTTATTTCTGTAAAAAAAAAAAGCGAAACGACAATGGGTACGTAATGTAATCGGTGTGTGCCCGACCAACGCGTAACACCCGACTACCGCGACAAGCCTAATTGCAAGTCCCCAAAACCAATTTTAAACCAACTACAGGAAACACATCACAACTGGGCTTGCTCCGGCTTGGCTGGCACATCAGATAACAAAATAGCTGAGATCCATCCAATAAGGCCAGTCTACAGCATCTGGACCAGAAGGCCGTCATTCTGTGGATTTACCGCGTTTAAATCCGATGAGCTTGCTGTGTCGGCCGATCAGTAAATGTGAGTTCTCTATGTGGCGATGTTACAATTCAAATTGTAAAGTATACACAATACACAATATGGGACATTTAATCTGTGACTTGTTGACCTCAGTTGGAGATCAGTAGCATCATTCTGATCTCAACAACACAGATACAAACTCTCCTCTTCTTACCTCTGCCTCTCCTGACTGATCACACACTGCCCAGTCTTTGAGTTGGGTCTGTACATGACCCCTTATCACAATGTTGTGTGTGTGTATCTGTGTGTGTCTGTGTGTGTGTGTGTATGCTCCCAGTTTACGGTATTATGTTGGTACTTAACGGGAACCCCTATCCTTTAACTGTGATGATGATTGATGATGGTACTCCCTTCCTTTTTTATTATGTTATTTTAATATGAAATGTAGTTATGCCTTTGTTTTTTAATAGCATTTCTCTTGACACTATCATAGAGTAAACTGCCTTGTTCATTTTGTATGTTTACGTTGTATTAATTTGACCCCTTTTCATTTGAGTTTACAAAGTATTGTTAAATATGTCTTCTTCTTTTTTTTCATTGTGTACAGAAAGTTAAGCTGATTTGTGTCATCTTTTCTGGAAAAGGAATTTGATGGTAGACTTTTATGAAAGTGTGAAATTTTAATGAATTTTAATAGCAAGTCAAACCCTTATACACTTGCTCTTCCATGGGGGTAAACAATACCTTTATTTTCTACATATCATCTGTCCTGCTGCTGTTCTGCACTGAGCCTTCGTCAGCCCTCCAGAGCTCTCAACATTTGTGAACCTGGAAGGTTTCGTAGTCGACGTGTCGACGGACATTTTGCTCTTCGTCTTACGTCCGCCCCTCTTTCGGCAGCAGAATGGTTGAAGTGCAGATGGCATGAGGAAAGTTATTATTTGAAACATTGTAAAATATAAAATCACTCCTGCGTTGTTGCAGTTTTCTTGCTCTGTTGGCCCAAACACTGCACAGTGACTTCGGGGAAACACTTGATTTTGTATAACCAGTAAGTCACTCACTTGATTGTTGATTTTTGTTATTAAAATAATGTTTTTCATTTCTAAACAAAATGAACAAGAAATTGAAATAAATGTTTTTGTTTTTTTTTATTACTATATCTCTTGACTTTATGAATTGGATGAATGGAATCAGATTCGGCCATGAGTTGGTTATCGTGGGGTTTAAAAAGTGATGAATTATTAACCTCGAGTGTCTTTGGAAGAGAATACTGGTCAATTTTAAAGGTTTCGATCCACGGTGTGCAGTGTCTGAAGCCGCGTGAGCAATGTAGCAAACAGCTATTACTAGTAACTCGCCATGTCCCTTCTTTAAATGTGGATTTTTTTTCCCATGAACAGTTCTGATCCCTACTGAAGGCAATACTTCCTTCAAACGTCCGTGGATAAGAAGGGCCTTCCGTGACATTGTCTTCATGTTTATGAGGGGTGGGGTCAGGGAAAGGTGATCATCGGTGCTCGGTATGGAGAGAGAGAGCATCAACAGCAAAGTGTACATATTGCAAAAATAATTGCTGGAGTATGGGTGATTAATACAAGGCCAAAATAAAGAATGAAACTTACCTGTTGTGTCGTTCTAATTTTTAATAGCTCTAGACAGAGGTGTATAAAAAAGAAACTGCTGCAAAATATTAATTAAAAAAGACATATTGACCTGTGCATCTTGTAGCTCATCAGCTCATCCTACCTTACATACCTTTTCGAGTACCTGACTGCTTGTCTGCATCACAAATTTCCATCATTTGAAAAACGATCATGTATCGTGGTCAAGCTTTTGCAAGCAAATCAAATGTCAAAGTCAATAATTTGACAGCCAATCACGCCGCGTAGTCCCATCTTTGTAAAAGCCAACAAAATGGCGAGGTCAATCTTTTAAATGCTTTGATCTGCCACCTATTCGTCGCTCTTTCTCCGTGGTTTTCAGGAAGTTAGGCAACCTTGTCTAAATTTAATTCAAATTGAGTCTTATGAAACGGGCTCTGTGTTCATTTTGATGGCGTGAATGTTCACGTAAATGTCACCACCTCATATGATCACTAAATTTGCATTTGGCCAACGTCACATCTTTCTCTAAACATTCGTTAGCTAGCTACCATCATTAACAAGCTAACTATTTCCGGACCAGATTGACATCCTGGTTTACCTGGTTTGTCCCAGTGTCCAGATGATAATAAAAAGTATGGAAATATGTCCCAATTATATATGTAACACATGCTAATCATGATGCTGCTGCACACACTTGTTTGGTTGGTTGCTGTAGCATTACACTGTTGTTTTCTTGGTAACAATTGAATAGTACAAATCGAGGTGTTCGTACTGGGAAGTTGATTCAAAAATTATCGGCTGAGTTACAGCCCTCTCTTTCCCAATGTAAGTCTATGGGAAAAAGTCTGTTTGGGTCCAATGGCATCATGTGACGGACACGGAAGTTGCAGTACCTCCGTTTGGCCACTACGAAAATTGGCATCAATGACCGACGCTCTTCGGGGGTGCTTGGTTAGGACGGGACGATATACACCTTCAGCTTTTTCATTAGTGGTTTTGGTTTCCTGATGTAATCCCTAACATAGCTCCACCCAACACCAACCTGAGCGGATGTGTAATTAGCAGATTAATTTAGAACACTTGTTTGGTTGTGCAAGGACAATGACATACATCCATTAGGAATAGCATGCTCTCCATCACTGTTGTGGCTTTATCCAGCTTGTTATCATCCGAGACAAAAATGGCTGCTTTTATCAAATCAAACTACAATCCAGCTCCATCACCCAGAGTTAATCTATCAGAGCAGAAACCACAATAGAGCTGTTAAAGAAGAGCAAGCAAGTGAATCAATTCATGCCAGCTGTCTTGTTTATTCCTGTTTTCTTGTCACAAAAAAAAATATAGTTGTGGTGCATTCCAGTAGTTTCAAGAGTGCTCAAAGGTGAAATCTTTTTTCAGGTTGAATTTCACTTTTTTAAACACAAAAAGGGTTTTGTTCTTGCTCGGAAAATCCTGAGCCAATGTCACATGCCAAATGTGTCACCATGCAAAAACACTTTTGTATTTGATTCATTTGATTTAAGATATATTGTTCGTCATAATATAAATGGTAACAATTAGTAACAATCAGAAGTTTTTTAGACATTGACATACAAATATTGGTAACGCTGAGGTACTGTATTATATAAAGAGGGCCCAGAGTGCCCTGAATGCATAAAATTGCTAAAACTCAAAACATTTTTAGAGAAACCCAACGCACATCTGTTTTCCTCAGTCCACTGCTCCCTGACCAATGGCTGTTGCTCCTGTCCATTTAGCTGTAATGTTCAATAGAAAATGCCCCGGAGTCACTGGACCTCATCATGGTCTCGTTGTGTCGGAGTGACAGCTGGGAGCGGTACAACCCGTTGCTTTGGAAATCCATTGGGCTGTCGGACACCTACAGTATATGAGAGAGAGACAGACATGTTGCTCTATACCACACATATTGCCGTCTGTATTCATACTACATACATTAAATTTGAAATTCTGACTGCAATGTAAATGCATCCGCATAAATATGCTACACTCAGAGCTAGTGACGTAAAATATAAAGTAAGAACGACTGCTTATGGAGGGCGAGAGGGAAGCTGGATGGGTCAAAAAAGCACAGGACCTTCAACCAGGAGATGGGTGTTCGAGAACGGTGTTTTGTTTCGTACATTAGTGATGTTTGTGACTCGTTTTTTAGTGTTGTTTGTGGCATGTTTTCCGTGCTTATGTTACGTTGTTTCTGTACATATTGTACTTAGTTTACATACTTATTTTAAGGCCAACCATGAGGTTTTTCCGAAACCTAACTAAGTGGTTTTGTTGCCCCCTGCTGGTACTGCACCTTTGTACATGTGTATAATATTCACACCTCGGCGAGGCAAAACGTGACACTGACATGCTATCTTCTATTACACGCTTTGGCGTGATACCACATTGGACAGACACAGTTTGCAACTAGCTGGTGAACATAGTGGAGCATTTAGCTGCTAAAGAACTTCACCATAACAACTTTAAAGGGTGGTCACTGTTGTGTTTACAGCATGTCCCACTGCCCCCAATTGGCTAAAAATCAATTAATGCAACACCAACACTGAGTAATGAGTTCAAATCTTATGAAGTGTACATTACATTGTGAAGAACTGGGTTATTTTACCTCTTCAAATTTCTTGGCCTTGTACTGCTCCGCTCCTTTCAGGAAGTTCAGCAGTATGATGTCACACAACACCGTGCCCTGCATGATAATAATAATAATAATAATAATAATAATAATAAAATAATAATCAATAATAATCTTTATTTATAAAGCACTTAACAAAGCAAAAGTCGAGATGAAACTTTAAAATTCAGCCCAATAGTAACCCCAGATCTTCTCAAAGGTCACTATTCATGTTTTAAAATAGTTTACAGTTGAGCTTCAGTGAGAAGGGAGGTGGGAGGGCATTTTTGCAATGTATTTAAGTACAACAAAGATCAAATTGTACTTGAGATAATACTTAAAATCAGAAGTAAAAGGGGAATGTTTGGCTCCATTTATCAGTTGTGTCAGGTATACCAATAAAACTCACCACTCCCACTGACGTGAAGGCTGCCACCATGTTGATGAGTGTAGGGATCATGTTGAACTTCCCTGCCTACAAAGGAAGAACAGTAGTTTATTTCAGCAGGTTTCAGTCTCTTGGGTGTGATTGTGATTAATATAGTGGCCAATGGGAAAAAGAGTTTCTATTATGAGTTTCCAATTCAAAGACCCCAGGCTTTATGTGAAAATGTTGATGATAATAATCGAATTTTAGTGATCATAGCTACTTTATCTGACCTGAAATTATGTTAAAGACAATAACTCTTTCACACACCAAACAGTATGGCCACATTGTAGATGTATTGTATAAATTATTCTGCTATTCTGCTCTTGTAATGCTAAACATTTCGGGCGCTATCGGCCGATTGAATGGCCGTTATCAGTGGTTATCACTACCACGCTAATCCTTCAGACGGGTAAAAACTGTACCTACCACATTGTGAAAGTGAAACTTAAAGTAACAAGTATGCTTGTATTTGAAGCGGGTGGCTAAACAAAACATTTAGAATACCCAAGATGTTTAAAAAGATGTAGTATGCAAGTATAAGAAATAAAAAATGTATGCAACTGGTGCCATAAAATATATTTTCGTACTTTATGAAGAAGCTTCTATGTTGAGCTGTCAAAACATACAGATCCATATCTCTTTGTCATTATCCATAATAGATAGTGTTTTGCAAGTATACACAAATGTTGACACACACTAAGATACATATATACTCACATTTCCATTGACTAGAACATCAAACCTAATAGCGTAGGCTTTGACCAGTGTGCGGTAGTCAGTCCCATTCTCCATCTTGTAGTATTTGGCAAACCTGCACAAACAGACAAATCATGCCATTTTTATATTAAAGAAACCACTTCATAGCTTATGGAACAGTGTGCAACTTAGACACATTTTTTTTGGTGTAATACAAAGAAAATCCTAAGCCATAAAATATGTCACACTTGAACACATAGAGATAAAAGCACTTTGTAAAGGGTCAAGAGAGCAAATAACCACAATGGGATAAGCTCTAACAGCCTGATCCCAAATCCCTTTTGTCTTAAGCCTCGGCCAACCCAGGACTGTCAGGAGCGTGTGGCAGCTGCGTTACCTGTTGTTTTTTATTTCGGACGTGAGCCGCGCAAGGTGATTTATTGCCATATAAATCATATTGACATCATACCAGCAACATTACTAAAGTTTCAATGTCTGTATCTGTAGAAAATGTTACAGAGATGAAAAAAAATTAAAGACTTATTTTTAAATCAACAGTTTCTGCTTTCATTTCAAAATAAAAGCCCTCAAGCATTTTTTTCTGTGGACAGAATTCCTTAATTTGTTAACACAAGGCTTTTATTCTGAAATATGTGCAGGACAGTGATGTAGAACATGCAGTGACTTGAAGAGCTCCATGAATGAATATATTACGGAGTTTTAATTGTGGATTATTACCATTATTTACAAATTACCACACGGTTCTTAACCTTTCTCTGTCTAAAATAAATATAAATTATATTTATAATGAAATGAAATGGCCATTATGAAAGGCAAATTCTGTATAGAAAGAAAGGGCTGACAGCAGCAGCAGCAGCAGAAACGCAGCTGTTGTGAACACCCGATGTGTCAATCCCGCAGCCGCCAACCGCTGTTCATGCGGGCGGTCTGGCTGGGGCGTAACTCACCTGTCTTGCTCTGCAAGCATTTGCCATAGTGACCACACACTACCTGTGTGAGTTGTTGTTTGTTTGTGTGCAGTGTTTGTCTTTGAATTCTGGCCATACCCCTACCTGCCTGCTTGCCACATTATTATTTTCTCCTTCCATTTACTTTACATTTTGTTTATTAGAATAAGATGGCCATTTGTCAATTAAGATTTAAGAGGAATTTATTTATAAAAAAAATATTTTTTTCAATTACATACTGAGGTCAGAGGTGGAGGTCAATGATGACACAGATGCTTCTGTTGAGCTTGAGTTGAACCGTACACCCTGCCTTTAAATTTCTCCCTATTGCATCAGGACGAAGTGAGCCTGAAAAAAGATTTAGCTTCGTTTACAGACGCCATAGAGTCCAGCTCCAGTTCTTGATCATAACACAATGTGAAATTTGATGGATTCCTTTCTTGAATATAAAAAAGCATAAAAGTCTTTTATGTCGGTCACCCCACCTGTGTATACTGACTGTGAAATTGCCAGAATACACGCTGAAGAAGGGCATCTTGCCTGAAACATTTGTGTGGCAAAAGTCAAATTGGAGCGCTGTTCTAGTCTTTATTTTTTTTTTGTCATCTAGATTAAGGATCCAGCAACCAGTCTTCAAGGTCTAATCGTGAGCGCTTTGTGTCTTAACACATCGGTCCAACTGTGTAGCTGAATACCTGAAATTGTAGCCTGGTGAGACAGCGTTCTTCTGTGACATGGCATCCAGTCGGGTGAACGAGTACGAAGGGTTACACTGGTCATCTGACTTGTCCAGATCACAGTTCCAGCCGATCTTTATTCCAATCACTCCTCCCTGAGGAGAATTTTCAAAATAAGAGAGGCACATGAATGAATGAATGAATGAATGAATGAATGAATGTTTGTGCTCAATCCTGTCTCCTTAGGAATTACATTTATATATAACTAATTTGCACTGGCTAATATGTTTCAGAGGTATTTTGCACTGCCTGTGTTATATGTGTTATATGATATGGGCATGACGACTGATAGCACCAAGTTGGAACGGGTCCGTTCCAGTCTGGGTCAGTTGTTGTTACAGTTAAATATCATGTCAAATATAATCATATGAGACAGGGGTAGAGGTAAGAAATTACATTTACTCTCATTATGACAAAGGTTTTTTTGTGTGTACTTTTTTGGGTATTTTTTAAAAATCTGTATTTTTATATTGTAATTTTTTATCACAAACGTTTCATGGAGAATGTCTTGTTGTTAAACTGTGTGAGACTAGAACAGAAGAAAGGAGATGAATCAGTAATGTCTGATCTGTAAATGGCCATTTGTCAGACCCCCGAACCACATCCACAGACCCGCCACGAGGGTGTGTCCTCTCCCTCCTCCTCTTCATCATCTTGTGTACGGATGCTTGCAGGAGCTCTCAGGTTGATAGCTACCTGATTAAATTTACTATCCCTCTTCCAGGGTCCAGTGTCAGACCATGGCAAGGCTCTACCCATTATTATTATTATTATTATTATACCATTCATAATGATAATGTGGAAATTGTAAGATCTTACAAGTACTTGGGCACGTATTTGGATGATCAACTTAAATTTGATTTCAACACTGAGGCTATTGTAAAGAGGGGGCAATAGATAATTCATCTCTTACGGAAACTGAACTCCTTCTCAGTAAGTCCCGTAATCCTCTGTCGTTTTTTTATCAGTCTTTCATTGAGAGTCTCCTTTGCTTTTCTTCTTTTTTTCAGAAACAGTCTCAACAGTATTGTTAAAATCTGTTCTAAGATTATTGGTGTGAAACAGAGAGATTTGAATTCCTTTTGTAACCAGCAGGAATGTATTTCAGCATCTTCTGGTCATGTGCTTACAAGTGAATTTTCTCGGTTGCCGTCCGGATGTTGTTATGGTTCACCGGTTTATAAAACTAACCGCTATTCTAGATCGTTTATCCCCTCTGCAGTCAGTTTATCCTTAAGGACTATTATCCTTTTACCATCACAGATCCTTTTATCCCTTATTAGACTGATCCTTCTATTGTTCTTATTCAGTCTGTTTATTTATTTATTAGTTCGCCTAATTTACATCAGTAATTGTTTTAGGTCCTGTTTTTATATTTTTAGCTTACATATATTGTTGTTGTGTGTCACTCTGCATTATCTATGTTTTTATGTACAAACTGCTCCAAACCAATTGCCCCAAGAAGAATTAATAAAGTTGTTTGAATTGAATTGAATTGAATAAGAAAAGCAATAAAAAGAACACATCTACAATATATTCAGCCACCAAACTTTGAGAAAAGTATATTAAACTGTATAATATCTTCTGTCAGGAAGACTTTCCTGTTTGGCTTCTAGGTTCTTGTGTCAATGTATTATGTCCCCTAATTGCATTTATATTCTTTAATTTTAACCTCAGTGTTTTTGTGTGTTTATTCAAAGCGCTTCAAGTGTTACAGAATGATTCCCCATTACAAAAGCTTTAGAAAATGGGTAGCTCAAAATCAAGCAATCTGATTGGTTCATAGCCATGATATATTACCCACATACCTCATCACTCCCCGTCTGAGAAAGAAAACGAATGTGTTGACATGGCTGCTTAGCGACAGGGTCACAGGGGGATCACTTCCACCATCACAGAACAGGTTACAGATACAAAGTGTAACAATGCTAGCTGCTAAAACCCGTTAACTTCTATGGAGGAGTGGACAGAGCAGTGCCCATCTCCAGAAAAACGACATGCGTTGACTCTACCTTGTTGGCCAGTTTAGTGAAGTTCTGCTGTGCGTAGCGGACCACGTCTCCCACTCTGAAGATGGGGCAGTAGGTGTTGTTCACCTTGTCAAAGTTACATCTTTTGATGTAATCATTAGTGATGGTAGTAAGGAAGTTCCCTCTGTACACATACAGACATACTGTATATCATATCAACATGTCAGACTTCAGTGTTGTCGTCATCCTCATCATCCTCATCATCACCATATTTAAAATCATAATTGTCATACTTGGTGTAGTTGAAGATTGGAAAGCGGATGCTGTTCTTAATAAAAATGGTGAAATTCTCCACTTCCATCATTGGCGTACTGAAAGAGAGGTGAAGGGAGAAACACAGAAGAAAAGACAGACAAACAAACAGCATTGCTATTTTTCTCGAGCCTCACAAAGCCAGCACAAAATGTTTATCTTTGAGTGTCATGGTGTGGCACACACTTCCATTGATGACATATCATGGTCATTTTATGATTATTACAGTAAATATATTACATACTGGTCCTTTAATTAGTCCTTTAATTAGACTAATGAGAATACAGTTTTGACCAGGAGAAATGCTATTATGGATATCTAAAAAGTAATTACAGAAAGGCTTGCCATTAATCTACCTCTTATTACTCGTTGCTTTTGTTGATGGGGTTGGTTAGGTTTAGGCATGAGGAGTGAGATCAGTTAGGTTTAGGATAAGAATATCAGGGTAAGTCAACCAGAGGTAGAGTAGCGCAGGTCATGCCGTTGTCATGGTAAAAAAAAAAACACGTGACGGGGAAGGTCCGATGACATAATTCTGCATAATAGTTATCCATGTGCTTCTGTGCACACTGTCCAATGGGACATTTTTCGGACTATTGGGGTTTTGGAATAATGGGCTGTTCAACAGTGGCACGGCAACGTAAAAAGCTTTATATCACATGCACAGTATCGTCTTACGTCTCGATGGTGTCGATCTCGGCAGGACACCATCCTTTTATTTCACACATCTTGACGGTGCCGTTGAAAGGAACACATTTCCCTGTCAGAATTCCTAAGTGGGGAAAAAAAAGAAGCTTTTATGCAAACTACAAAAATCAAACAATAAATGTTAGGCTCAGAAATAGATACCACTTCTAACATAATAATTCAACAGCACAAGTATAATAATTTAATAACATTTTCATCAAATATGATGAAACAAGAAAAAGAAACAGAGAGAAGGTCTCACCATAACTTCCTGGCTTGTTGCGGTGCCTTGTGCAGTTACTGTCATGGGTGCAACTGTACTTCTTCTCACTCTGGGTAACACAAAATTACACACACACACACACACACACACAATTATTTTTATATTAACAATGGATCAAATGACTATGTGTAATGTGAAAGGGGTCGCTCGTAGTGATGAACCCACAGAGAATCATCACCCTACTCTGCAGTTCCCCTCAGATCTAGGCAGATTTTAGCGTCTTTAAGATCATGGCTTTGGTTTTATGGCCACAACTTTACTGTTTTGGTTTAGTCGCAGCTCTTTTGTCAGCGTCATTTCCAGCAGCAGCAGGCAGCTGTTTTCAGTGAGCTATGATAAACCCAGTATACATCATAAACCTAGTATACACAACCTGCTCAGCACCAAACAGCATTTTGTGTTTTTTGTTTTTTTGTGTTTTAAAAAAGGCAGTTACTAACACGTGGCTAAAAGAGACTTCAGAGGTTGTCGGGGGCATTAGATGTCATCACGCTGAATACTAGTCCACCTTGTTGTGTTACTCACATTAATGTGAACATTAGCTTTTAACTTCTGCCGATTGCATTCACGCTTCAAAAATCATAAAAGTTGTGTTCATCTGTGAAATTTATCTTGCTGAACAAAACATGTAAGTATCATAAACATTTGTTTGCCACAGAGCTTATTTTCTGCAACGATGCAAAACCCAATGGAAAAGTCCCATTGGCTTTTTGTCGAAGGAAACAGGGTGATGCTGACTTCCTGATTGGCCTACAGAAATACGTCATCCCTGCAGCACTCTATGGAAGTAGTACTGCAGTAATGGTAGTGACGGAGACAAACCTCAGGACAGTATGCTTGGACTTGGTTCTCTGTAGTGATCAGTTTGGTAATGATGCAGAAGACTGAAGCTCCCTGTGAAAAACACATAGCACATCACTGTATACTACTGTCAGTCATCTATCTATCTATCCGTCCATCTGTCTATCCGTCCATAGGCCTACCTGTGTAGGAGTGACGTAGTCTGCAACATCCATGACCTTGTCATTGTAGATTCCAAAACCTTTGACCTTGGTCATCACTGAGGATTCAATAGCTGTGTCTCTCACCTGGTAGGCCTTCTCATTGACAAACACCCATCTGAAGCACACACACACACACACACACACACACACACACACACACACACACACACAACAGAAACATTAAAAAAGAAAAGGTATTGTGTATTACTTCTCTCAGACCTCATTCTAGGACACAGTGGAGCCTGTTCATGTATCACTCACTGATAGCTATAAGCTAAAGCTGCTATCTGACTTTTGTCACCTGCTGCAGACTGAATGAGCAGTGACCTGAAATAAAGGTCAAAATAAGTTTTACATAGTTATCTTGTTAGTTAGAGAACTTTGGTGGATTTAAATATTTTGTGTTAGTGTGCTGATGTTCATTTTTGTGTGGCAGCTGTCAGGGAAGTCTTCAGTTATAGGACTCACAGTCCGAGGCCCTGTTCAGACAGATTGATTTGAGCTGAGTTTACCACCAACTGCCTCTATATCCTGAGAGCCTGTGTGTGTGTAATGCAGGTACTACACTATCACCACTTATATCGGAAAAGTACAAACTGTAAGTTGTGATGTTACCAAAAGATACAGACATGTTGTGGACAAAGATACAATTATTGTGAAAAAATGACTATTTGTGGGAAAATGTCAAATGTACAGTAAGAGACTCAAAAGCATATTTGACTGATGGTAAGTGTTATACACCTTTACATATCTATAGAACGGGAGAATTTGAATGTATATATGCCAACCTGAAATTCATTTTAGTTAAATTAATCCTAATTTGATAATAATTTTAATGATTACCTAGAAATTGCAATACAAATAACACCTTAAAACTCCCACAAACACTTGAATTTAACAAATAATTTGCTAGCATAACTTGACTAGTTGACTTTTGCATTTTGTTAAGTGATACTGAATGAATGAAATAAGATTGAATTTTATTTATTTTCTTAAATTATAATGCTTCTAGCCTGTAAAATTGTGGAAATGTGTCTCCTTTGATGTCAGTAACAGGCCACTCAAATCTAATTAATAGTGATAAATGAATAAGTTTAATATTTAAACATTA
Organism: Sebastiscus albofasciatus; assembly: GCA_916701655.1. Taxonomy (NCBI): domain Eukaryota; kingdom Metazoa; phylum Chordata; class Actinopteri; order Perciformes; family Sebastidae; genus Sebastiscus; species Sebastiscus albofasciatus. The sequence continues at coordinate 278,803 of CAKAOI010050097.1, read as the reverse complement.
ACATTTTGAATTAATATACAGTATATAGTATTTGAATTATTCACAGTGATGTAATAACAGTAATAATAATGTAATATATAACAGTGCTTTTAGCTGTAAATAACACTATATTTTAATTCCAAACTTGTCCAATCGTGTCATCATCACCATTACATTATTTACTCATAAGTAGTAATTAATTGTCAATTAAAAAGGGCATGTGCGATATGATAATCAATGCCTAATCAATGGTATAGATATTAAATATATATAAAATAAATATAAATAAATAATAATACAAATTTGTTGTTTCATTCAACTAAACCAAATTAAATACAGGAAATCGTAAAATACACCAGAATGAATGGAAATACTCACCCGATGAAGTAAGTGATGATGAGGAGTTGGACGACACGGTTGATGATGCCGATGGTCCAGCTCTTCACTACCACTGACTTGGTGGTTTCATAGGTGAAGAAGTCTTTTATACAAGACCACATCCTAGCATTATGTGCGTGAATAAATATAAAAAAGCTTGTGTTTGTGTATTTTCTGTATGTGGTGTGACTTAAAGGAATTTAAGTATAAAGAAAATTCCACTATGTACGGATTATGGATATAAAAGCTGAAACTGAAGTCCAAATGAAGCAGCTGTGTGCCTGCAGCAATAATACACCTATAGCATATTTCAGTCCCCAAATGTGGCTGACATCTTCATTATTATTATTTTGTGTTGAAAAAACAAAAAATCCAAAAGTGAGAGTCCAGCTATCCAAGAGCTGTATCTCTTCTTCTTCATAGAAACCAGTCTTCAGTTCATGCTCTCTTCCTGTACCTTCATGTATGACGATGACTAACTGGTCAACAAGTAAACAGCTTTCTCTCTCTTTTGTCCGTATCTCTATCTTCACCCACTCGGCCAGCTTCTCTCTCGTTTATCTCTGACTCTCTGTCTCTGATTTCCTCCCATTCTATTATATAAACCACTCCTCAAAACCCCTCCCATCCCTCCTTCTGCTCAGTGCATCCTGGAATCATGGTCAAGGTTTTTGTGTGCAGAAATTCTGGGTTCACAGTCAAGGGGGGGGAAAAACAATAGCAGCAACTGTTTGAGTATTGACTAGTGCGAATAAAATTGGTCTTTAAATTTATTCAACTTGCATTTTGGCCGGGCTATCCAACATGCATAAATTGCAGTTTTAAAGGGATAGTCAGAACCAGTACGAATGGACCCGAGGATAATTAGACTAACTTAGCAAAAGGACTGGAAGGAGTACGAAACTGCTGGCCCAGCTCAATCAAAAGTGGAGAGAGAAAGAGAAAGTAGGAAACATGGCTCTACCTATCTGGCCTGTAGAGGAGGTTGTGTTGCTCTGGCTTTATCTGGTTGGCGCGGAGAGGAGGTCGTGTTGCTTTGGCTCTATCTGTTTGGCGTGGAGAGGAGGTCGTGTTGCTCTGGCTCTATCTGTGTGGCGTGGAGAGGAGGTCGTGTTGCTCTGGCTCTATCTGTTTGGTGTCAAGAGGAGGTCGTGTTGCTCTGGCTCTATCTGTTTGGCGTCAAGAGGAGGTCGTGTTGCTCTGGCTCTATCTGTTTGGCGTGGAGAGGAGGTCGTGTTGCTCTGGCTCTATCTGTCTGGCGTCAAGAGGAGGTCGTGTTGCTCTGGCTCTATCTGTTTGGTGTGGAGAGGAGGTCGTGTTGCTCTGGCTCTATCTGTTTGGCGACGCCGGAAAGCTGCTTGACAACCTCCTGGATCCACCTTCTCACATATATGTTCACATTACATGTATTATTTTTTGTCACATGGATTGTCTATGTTGTATTTTCATTATGTTGTTACTCTGTACACACGACATCTAGTGCACGTCTGTCCATCCTGGAAGGGGGATCCCTCCTCTGTTGCTCTTCCTGAGGTTTCTTCCATTTTTTTCCCTGTTAAAAGGGTTTTTTTTGGTTAAGTTTTTCCTTATCCACAAAGGGTGTCGTATCCTGTACAGATTGTAAAGCCACCTGAAGCAAATTTGTGATTTTGGGCTATACAAATAAAATTGACTTGACTTGAAACATGACATTGGGGTTTAAGGAGCTGTTGGAAGTTGCTGGAAGGTGTATTTTTCAGTTATAGTTAGGCTGGTGACTAGAGGTCCTCAAAACTGTACTTAACACAACATTTTTTTTATTTTTTTTTATTATGTGTTAAAGTGATTACAAAACAAGTGAAGACATGTGCAGGGACATATATAAAAAAGACCAAAATATATTATACAGAGAAAGACAAATAACAAAGTACAAAAACAAATCAAAACAAAACAAAACAAAAACACCACAAGGGGATAAAAGCAGGTTGAAGAATGTGTGTATGTGTGTGTGTGTGTGTGTGATGTGGATAATGGGTGTGTGTTTGGCATTGAATGAGGCTAGATGGTAATATATAACATATATCTACTCTTAAACACATATACTGTACATATGCACACATATTTATACATACACATACAGATATCCTTCCTTTTATGTGTAGAGCATAGGGAGAACAAAAACAAAACAAAAATAAATAAATAAATTAGTAAAATATATTTATAATACAGTATATACACATACACATATATATTAATAATATGAATAATAATAATAAAGATGGATACTGGATCATACTGTTAGCTGGATACATCGTTACATCGCTATCGTACTGATAACATATTTTTAAATCAAAATGATCCAGTATCCCATTAGCATCATTTTAGCATTTCAGAACACTGCCTTACACAGTGTAAAGATCAATTCTATGACATATATGAAATATTTATATGATTGAAAATACATCACATCCATCATGTAATGGTGGACCACAGTGAGTGGAGCCGACCTCACTTTGTTTAAAAGGCTGCTATCAGCAGCCCACTGTATCAGTCTCTACAGCCGAATACACACCACAAACCATATCCAGGAGATAACGTTTCACACTAATCCAATCACAGCTGTCTTCAGTCTAATGCCACCTAGACTCTCTGAATACCTCCATTACACAGCAGTCACTTATGAAGAGTCGATAATGGACTGCCATTGGATGAGAACCAGGAAGTGGTAAAATATCATTCTTTCGGGGTTGGGGGGGTGAGAGGAAATAGGAGGAAGAAATGGAGGAGGAGGACAAGAAAATGATGGGGAGTAACAGATAAGAAAGAGAGAGAAAAGAGCAGCCCGTCCTCACTCCCAAGTTGTCAAATTTGGGAGCTTGGCCAGTGGCCCTATATATGCTTCAAAGTATGATGCTGTACGTGGCTATGGCGGAGGATTATAATGGAGGAAGTCAGGTGAGGTAGAATAAAGAGCGACAAAGTCTGTGTGGGGAGGAGGTCTGCAACCAAATGTCAACCTTGAAGTTACATTACAATAAGTATGTTTGTTACGTTTCTTAAATTTATGCAGGAATTTCCTAAAAAACAATGTATAGACTGAGAAAAATAATCCCTCTCAGTCATCACTTATGACCCACTCAGATCTCAACATGGCTGCCGGGTCACAAACGTTCTCACTTTACAGCTAAACAGTATACCACAAGATGTTTCTAAAAACATTTGAGGAGAGAAATAGGCATTACAGTAACAGAATATTGATTCATATTTGATCAGCGCTGCCTAGTTTTGACAGACTTTGACAGCTGACTGATAGATGGCAGCTGGACGGCGGACTCCAGGTCAGCTCTGACTGCTTGTTTTTCTCCGGTGTGTGAAATCTTGCAGATGCTGTTAGGAGGACACAGAGGAACATGATGTTTTTCAGCTGACCGGTCTCATGCACTACTGTCAGGATATAGTGACTGTTTTATAAAAATAACTTTTTTTTAATCATATTTTCTCCATTTCCACCCACTGCTGCTTTAACCTTTATTGTGAGCTTAGCTTAGCACAAAGCCTGGAAACGGGGAAACTACTAGCTTGGCAAATTTAGTTGTTGTTTTTTTTTAGTTTGGATCTGCCATTTTTGCATAATTACTCTTTCAAATTCTTTACCCAATGCAGAAAACTGGAGATAACTGTTATCTTGGGGATGATTTATGCACCTTTTATTGCATACAAAATAACATCTGTTTCAATGAAGGTAGCACATAATGACGACGGTTTATGCTATCTGAACATTATTGATTTTCTTGTCGCTGTTGCATTTTAAGATCGAGAGCTCATTACTAGATCACACTGCCGTGTCAAAAAAAAGAATAAAATCATGAAATGTTATTTCCAAAACTGTAAGTCTCTCATAAGCATTCACAAAGAGAAAGTGGCATGTCTCTCTATCAGTTAACACACACACACCGTAGATTAGATTATACAGTAAGTGATCTATCTGGATGGAGGGATAAGGGAGACATAGAGAATGAAATACCGAGGAAGACGGCTGCAGAACTGGTCTAAATGATTTGTATTGATTTTTATATTTATGACCAGTGAGAGAGAAAGAGAGTTATTTTTCTCTGCCTTCCTGTCACATCATCATCATCATTAGGTTAACTTCCACCATCACCACCATTTTCATTATAAAGATTACACCCATCCATATGAATGAAGCATTAGCCACAAAGATCATTCCTGTACACTATTATCTGGACCCTGTGACCACTTTGTGGAAGCTAATGGGCAACCAAATAAAGACTAAAGTGTATAGTCTTCTTTTCACTGTCTGATGGGTGGAAGTGATGAAGAGTTCAGCAGTCACTGCCTCGTCCAGCTCTCGACGGATAAGTAAAAAGAAAAAAAATTATTACACGGCTGCCATTATTGTTCTTATTAAATTAAACATTGTTATAAAACAAAAGCAGACTGATGATTTTCAGTTGGAGGAAGGCAGAGCCACCGTCTCATGAACACCGGCTGGAGGAGGTGATGCCACACCTCAAACTTGAGCACCTTAAATACACCATTCAATGCTCTTCTCCAATGTTCCACAAAGTCTGGCAACCATTTTTATTTTATTTTGATCACGTATTTCCCTCTTGTAGTAGAGTCCAATCAGGATCCATAACCCTCTCCGTTTTTATTATATTATCATTTATTTCTTTATTTATTTATTTGTATTTATTATGCTTTTCTTATGATGCACTTAATTTGGATTATTACTATTAATTTATTTAGTTATTTATCCTGTTTATTTTCAGTCGTCTTCATGTTGTTTCTCTCTGGGCCTCTTTGGATGCACTTCTTTCCACTGTGCAGTGTTTAATGTACAACTAGTCATAAAACGTACAACATAGGTCTGAAGTCACTAAAGACAACGCTGAGTCTAATTGATTAACCTTTTTTGTAGAGTGTGATAGAATAACAAAAAAGAGAGAGCTGGTACTAAATGTTGAGTATACTGCCACCAGAGACACTCAGGATACAACTGGAACTGCAAGTCTGAGTGGAAATGATGCTTCATCTGTATTATCATCATTAAGATGTACTTCAAGTATCAAAGTATTCATTGTCAAGCATAATGTTTCCTATTAGTGTTAACTAGGCATTATTACTGGATGATTCATTCTAATGTATGTATGAAGCATTTTAACATTGTACTACTGAGAACACTGAGTAGTCCTGTAGTCCTCCATCCTTTTCATCTGGTCCTGCAGCTCCGTCTGGTACAGCCACCTTCACATAACTAAAGAAAAAAAAGAGAGAGAAAGTGAGTAAAATAAATAATCTTTGAATTCCTGGTAATAAGTGAGACTTTCAGGAGACTTGTGTTAATGCTGTCATTAAGTGTTGACTTACCTTTGTCTGGTATAGCCATCTCTACTTTATAAGGAAAATTACAACCATAAATTGTTACCTGACCTCTGGCATCAGCATCTCACATCATCAACTATGACTCAAAAGGACATCAATATATAAAAGAGATATACAAAAAAGCTCTGGTGCAAGATGCAACCTATGGCCAACCTATGAATGATACATGCGAATCTGTTGTGAACAACAAACTAGTTGTTCAGAGATTTGAGCTTATTGTTTTGAAAAAAATCCTCTAAATTATGAATTTGGTTTGAATAGTGCAGTAGGATACAGTTGACCATGTAGATGTAATACCCGGAGATACCGCCAGGCGGCAACAGAGAGGCCCAATAGTCTCGAGTCTACCAGAGAGACAGAAGAAGAAGAAGTCATTGTTTTGGTCGACTGGTTTTGCTGTGGACTGAACGAAGAGACAACACTTCGGACAGGGCGATAAAAACGCACATCTGCTGGAGCTTTTATTGTTTGAGGGTACGAGGTGAGTTCAGTAGACTGAGAGACTACCTTCTACAATCATTGCACACGCTGAAACACGTCTATTTGATTGCTTAATGCTTTCATAACCGGTCCGCTCTGCACGTCCGTCCAGCCAGATTACTGTGTGATTTCTATGAAGTCTAAAGGTGTGGCAGTTGATACTCTCAGTGAGCTGTAGTTCACATCCTCATTGAAAAGCGGTTATTGGTTTGTGCCGAATTTAAGATTAAATTGCCAAGAGTTGTAGACATTATAATATGTCATCCCACCGGCATATATATTTGCCAAGAAGCGTATTGTAATCACAATTAACCCGATTTTTAAGTTGAATTTGGTTTGACTTTGTGAGAAGTGCAACCTCGGGGCCAGAACAGCCTATGTGTCACTTGAAAGGTCCCATATTATAAAAAAAATGAGATTTTCATGTCTTTTATATTATAAAGCAGGTTTAAGTTCTTTATAAATACTGTGAAAGTATCGAAACACTCAATCCACAGGGAAATAAACACAGCCCGTATTCAGAAACTCTGCATTTGAAACAAGCTGTCGGGATTTCTGTCCATTCATGATGTCACAAATATATAATATTTAGACCCTTGACATAATTTTAAACATAAACATTCTAAATGCGTCCCAGTTTATTTCTGGTTGCAGTGTATGTAAATGTTATCAACTGACGTAAAAAAGAGGAAGTACACATGGACCCAAGCTGTTGCCTAGCAACGCAATTCTGTTGCAATTACATCAAAATGCGCTAAAACGGAGCGTTTCAGACAGAGAGGGTAAATACAGGCATATTCAGGTCGACAGTATGAGGAAAATAAAGTTTTTTTTTAACATTACAGCACGTAAACATGTTTTAGTAGAAACACAAAATACAAGTATGAACCTGAAAATGAGCACAATATGGGACCTTTAATTGTTTGTAGTGACATGCTATTTATAATCATTTACATACATGAGCAATACTGTATTGTTTTAAGAGTTGTTTTATTTTGAAAGGCAAAACCGGAAGTTGTATAGCCTTTGCCCAGACATGTTCAACTATACATAAAAGAGGTTAATGGGAATGTTTCCAGGCAAATAATAGCTAAACGCTGCATGGAAAGTTATTGCTCAATAATTTATTATTATTAAAACTTAATAATTGACAGATAGAGACTGCTATGTAAATTTAAATCAAAAGGTTTACCGTGTGACCAGCAACCAATATGTGACCATAATGAGGCAGCAACTACTAATATGCCTTTTAATGTGAAATTGAATTAAGTTTAATTTGAATAAAGGTGAATGATTCAGGGTAGTCTCTATGCAGGAAGAGGTGATAACTAGATTTAAGTTGGTTTACTTTGTAGTCATTTTAAATGTGGTTAAATCAAGGATTTGGCAGAGGTAGCCAACTCTCATTGGAGCTGCAAGTAGGCTACTACATTAGAATTTGGAAGCAAATAATACTAAATTACATTGTCATCTCTGCAAACCTCCTCATTTCTGTGCATCAAACTGAACGTTGATGACTATTACCAGAGAAGAGAAGGATGGTAAGGTAATCACGCCCATAAGCTGTAGTTTTGGGATATAAATTGATTTCTCATTGAAAATTGTTAATATCCTTTCAGAATAAAAGTATTATTTGATTTGAAAAAAAAAATCCCCAAACTATGAACAGTAATGTGGAGCATCCAGTAAAGTGTGTGCCTGTGTGTATGTTCTAGATCAGTCACCATGACAACCAAGCACGGATTGATAACTGATTCATTCAAGGTGATGAAGAAATCTCGGAGGGCGGTGAAGCGAGAGAAGAGCCCTACTCCTCCTCCGCCACCACAGAAAGGTGAAGAGCAGCACAGTGTTTGTATATAGAGGTCCTGTTTTTGCTGTGTTCTCTGTTGTAGGGATGTGCGATATGGAGAAAATCAAACATAGCGATATGTTTGACCAAATACCTTGATATCGGTATTGCAACGATAATGTAGGGTTGACCATTGATGCTTTCACAAAATATTTACACTATGAGATTTTTGATAAATAATCATCAGTAATGTGGATATAATGACTAAATGGGTAAAGGCAAATAATAGAACAGTCTGGTAAGTTCAGAAAATTGCATCACTTTACTGTAATAGAACCTTTAAAACAAGGAAAAGACAACACTTGTGCCATATGACGATATTACGATATAATCTAAAATGAAAGCTAGTCTCATATCACGATATCGATATAATATCAATATATTGCCCAGCAATACAATAGTGACTTGAATTCTCTCTGAATCTTTTCATTGGAGCAGAGACTGAAACTGAAACGGTCCGAGAGAAGGACCTGCAGACGCTCAGGCAGTTTGATCTGGACTGGAGATTTGGGCCCTGCACAGGTAACATACCTACACTTGTACTCACTGTAGAATATCTGGCTTTGGAATAAGATTAAGTTGTGTCAATTTAAATATCGGTTTGAATTTGTGTACGTGATGAGAATCTCTGAGTAGTGAAGTGCTTTAACAAATGAATACAGCGTGTAGTGCAGTTGATTCACCGAGCCTTTTCATATGGACCGAAGAATGGGCGCTACACTTCCACGTCGGTCGGGACGGCTTTATCAGCTGTAACCGTCTTATCAGCAGAGTGCAGAGCGGTGGCCGTGACCTGGCCACATGCACTATCGTGCACAAAAAGCACGCGTGTTTTGCAATACTTAATCATACAAACAGATTTATTAAAGCTGCACTACATTTATATCAACAGTGGATCAAATCATTATGTTTAATATGAAAGGTGTCGTTTTGTAGTGACAAACCCACAGAGAATTATCCCCAACTCTGCAGTTCCCGTCTGTCCTTTTTTTAGCCATCACACAAAACCCTGAATCATTTATCATTTATCATACTACCTCCCTCTCTCTCTCCAGGTATCAGCAGGTTGCAGAGATGGGAGAGAGCAGAGCTTCATGGTCTGAGCCCACCTGAGGAGATCAGATACCTGCTGCTGCAAACACACACTGACAATGAGTACAAAAAGAGGTAACACGCACACACACACACTTATCCGCCATTTGTGGTATCCGTAGAGTATTTGAAAATACCACACAATGCTTACTTTTTATCAACTCCTATACTAACATCCACCACCTCTAGAAATATGGGTGGCTGAGGTATACCTGATGTTTACTCATATTATCTATCCTATAGGCTAATGGCAGATACACACTATCATGGGCATACTCAAAACGTCTATTTAATGTAATTCTATTACAATTCCGTTGAAATGTGCTAAAACGGAGTGTTTCGGTGAGAGGGTAAATACAGGCATATTCAGACAGACAGTATAAGAAAAACAAAGTTTTTTTTGAACATTACAGCATGTAAACATGTTCTAGTAGGAACCCCAAATACAAGTATGAACCTGAAAATAACCTTGATATGGGACCTTTAATTATTCTACTGTCATGAGACAGTTACAGTATTATACTTATGAGTCATTTTAGTCTGCATTTAATTTAGGCAAAGTTCATGTACTGCTGAAAAATGTGGAACGATATTCAGCCCTAACTCTTGGAGACACAGATTCATATTAATATAGTCGGTCTTAATTTGTTGGTAATAATTTTGTTCTTTGTCTTTCAGCCTATGGAGCGAATATCCTTTGTGAGGAAGACATCACTGGAAGGAGAAAAGAATGCAGATTCCAGCAAAAGTCAAGTTAATGTAAATGCACCTCTCAGAGGGTTTACCTTCTTTAAGCCCTAAAAAGATTGAAGATGTTTAAAGGGAGAAATCTCAAGAAGAGCAACAGAGGAGGGGTGGCTCTTTCAGGATGGAGACAGAAGAATGACACAGCATACGTTGTCTTTTACACACAATGTTTGTATTAACATTTTTTAATTAAAAAAATAATTCTACCAAAAATACTGTCTTCTTCTGTCTTGTGATGCATAATGGAGGGAGGGTTTACCTCAGCGTTGACACTGTAGAAATGAAATGGTGAAGGAGACATAAATACCAAAGAGTTACACATTCACATAATTTGCTACCCTCTGGTATCTCCCATGTGGCCTGCACACTGACATACATTTGCCTCCGTCTTTTTATAACTGACCTAATTTAAAAGTCTGTTTTATTCTCAACTCCATGAGATACATGAGGTAGAGACTGAGTGAGTGGATGTGTTCTAGCTACAATGAAAAGTCTGTATTAGCCTGTGTTAGTGGTTAAAGTGATGGTAATAAAGACTTGAATATGGTTATCGCTTTGAACATATTCCAAATAGTGATACACACATGGCCACGACTTCTTATATGTAGGTCTCTCGCCATATACTGTATGTCCATTGAGAATGCATTTGAAAAGAAAAAAATGTACTATGTAAAATGAAACAATGTGTTTTATAAATGATCTTATGAAAAATACTGGTTGTGAGGGTTACAGGGTTGAATTTTGCAGCTTTAATTAAAAAAAAAGTGTTTGACAGATGGACGAAAAGGAGGTCCCGCCTCCAGCGATATTCGATTGGTCTGTAGTGTCGTCAAACATTCAAAGCTGATTGGTTCACACGTCGATCAGCTGCGCGACAGTAGACGCACCGTGCTCTGATTGGCCGACAGCTGGGTGACTGGGATCAGAGGCGGTCGCTTCTGTAGTAAAGATTAGAGTGGGCGGGATTTGAGAGGATTCTACACGGTGATACGTTGACGTGCTGCGTCACTCCGATTCCCCGGCCTCTCATTGGTTCATTCTTAGCTGCGTTGAGGACCGTTAATCACGTTCGTTACGGGCTAGCAGCGTCAAGGTGGACAGAGTTAGCCACGATAGTACCAGAAGTCAGACGACTTTTTATTCAAAATAAAAGTCCAAAATGTGTTGGTGTTGGAAGAAATACAGCTGTCAGTTACCCGTTGGTGGAGAATACTCTGAAACAAGCATTGTCACGAAATGTGCAATTAGATTATATCACAGCATGTAGTGACGTCTCCTCTGTCTGAGTTGAACACGTGCAATGTAAATTTGCAATAACACGTTGGTCACTTTTGCAATGTAAATACTGTAAATCTACTGTTACGGATATATGTGCAATAACATGCTGATCACTCTGTGCAATAATTATATAATTATCTGACGGACACATTGTGCAATAATCTGGCAAAACTGTCATCTCATCAATATACATATTGTATTTTATATTTTATATTGTATTATCTTTTATATATATTTTTTTATATTTATATTGCACTATCTCTTTTTGTTATTGTGTTATCTTTTTTTAGCACCTATGGGATTGTCACAATCTAATTTCTTTGTACTTACAATGACAATAAAGGGCTTGAATCTAGAATCTTCTCAAGCAGAAATGTTTACTTTGAAGATTCCGACCGGAAGTTGTGTTTGGTGTTTGTGCAACTTGATTGTATTGGCTGCTGTAGCCTGTAGGCTGAGTATTAGTGACCCACACCCCTGCAGCCAGGAGGAATAATACGACACTGTCTGTATAAAATAGTCTGCAACTATATATGAGAATTATTTGCCTTAAATAAGCCTTAATTTTTGTAATATTTGTACCGCTCGTGAGTTAGACGACGTCGCTGTTTGAATGGATTATTATGAGTGTTGGTCACAGTATAACTGAGCTAGATAGCCTGTTGTATAAAAAACACATTTTCTAAGTATATTTGTTGCTGCTTTTTTTTTTTTTTTCTTCGTTGCTGTGGGGGAATCAATCGGAAACGCATGGTGCTGTGATATATCGTGTCTTGCTAAAAGAAGTGAAGGGACGGTGGACCGACGTCACACTCTGGTAAGCAACCTGTTCATCTCCGGAGGATTAACGTTACAACACCGCGCTATAGCTGCCTGACGGTAGCTAAGCTAGTCACCCACAAGGCCTATAGAAGGAGGCTAGGACACGGTTTTGGGGTGATGTGTATGACTCATGCGCAGTATAACTCAAGCTGCGGTCCTGCGTTTTGATTGGCTCAATTTCGGCGAATGCAGACCAGATTCTACTGCGCATGTGTGGTACCCCCTGTATTATGACGTATTGATGACGCGTGTCCTAGCCACCTTCTATAGGCCTTGGTCACCCACACAGACAGACAGCTAGCCCGCTAGCTCTCTGCTAGCTGAAGGCTTCAGCCTGTTGTGATTTTTCACCTGTCATCTGACATATAGCTCTGCTATCAGCCTACAACCAGTTGCGGCCATATCAAATTGCTAGTGAGCAACATGTCTGCAGATTTTCACTGTTATGTCATCCACATGAAGGTGAGGCTTCTTGTAATAACAGAGAAAGTATATGCACCGTTAGACCCTCAAATTTTAATGTCTGTCATTACACAAATGACCGGAAGTGTCCTCATTACTAGTTTCGCTGGTACCCAGTTTATTTGTATCATGTTTGGCTCTTGTGCAGGATACAGGGACGGTCGCTCAGGATGATTTGGCAGATGCAGAAATTGGCATAAGACATTATTAATTCTGTTAAACTCTCAGGCCCAGTTCTTCCAACCTGACTGGGCCTTTAATAATGATGGAGAACAGAGACTTGTGATGAATCCGGCCTAGACCAGGTCTCTAAGCAACATGCGGCTCTTTAGCCCCTCTCCACTGGCTCCCTGTGGAGTTTCATTTTTATTTATCATGGTTGTAGGTCTATGGTATGACGGAGTATTAGGGCCACATTGAGGGAAAAAAATAAATCTGAGATTTAGAAAATAAAGTCATAATATTATAAAGTAGTAATTTTACGTGTTATTTTTATTTTTCTCTTAAGTTATGAATTTATTCTCGTAAAATTACGACTTTTATTGTCGTAATATTATGACTTTATTTTGTAAATGTCAGATTTTGTTTCCCTCAATGTGGCCCTAATACTACGTAGTACATTTGCACTTTGGCCCTCACTGTATTAGACTTATATACTATATACTTAGAATATAAACTGTGTTACCTTCATCACAATGCTCAAATATTTTGCAGCTCCAGACAGATTTTTTATTTCTTTTTAATTTGCCTAAAATGGCTCTTTTGATAGTAAAGGTTGCTGACCCCTGGACTAGATGATGAACCGGTAAATGATGCTAAAAGTTTGTAATTTTTCCGAGCTGCTTGCTAACACACGGCCACACAATGGGTGGAAGGAGATCAAGGGAATACACGCACATTATTTCTTATAATATTATTTAAATGGGTGAACTAAAGATAGCCTGGGTGCATTTGATGTAAACTTCAATAATAAACAGCCTAAAAGCACAGATATGAATATTGTCCAATTAGATGCAACAGCAGGAGAAGCTCCTTCAGGGGCAGCTCACTCTATGGATACAGTGATTCATGTGTCTGGGGCCTGTTTATTCTCTGTGGGCTCCAGTTTGTGCGGTTGCTTGGCTAAACAGTACATTTGATTCCCCAGCCAACTAATGCTGTAACAGTGTGTAATTATTGACACATTCAAGTGGCAGGCTACTTTTCAAGTGTGGATCACACTGAAATACTGCATATTTTTTATTGAAAACCAGCTGATAAATAGTACTGATAAGAATATTAGCCTGAGGAAAACACTGAATATTAAGAAATATTTTATAACTTGAAAATTGAAAAATAATAAAAAAAAATGTTCAATACAGCTAAAATCAAAATCAGAATCAGAATTGTGTTTATTGCGGTGTAAGAGGTATACACTAGGAATTTGCTTTGGTTATGTTGGTGCAAGTCAAAACAGTATAATAACAAAAGAATAGATAAACGTTAGAATAAAATAAGAATAAAAAATTGAAATTCTACCAATATTTGCTGTTTGCATTTTCAACCTAAAATATACACCGATCAGCCATAAAATTAAGACCAGTGACAGGTGAAGTGAATAACATTGACTATGTCATTACAATGACACCTGGCAGTGGGGGGATATATTAGACAGCAAGTGAACATTTTGAACTTCGAACTTTGTGTTACTTGGAAGCAGAAAAAATGGGCCAGCGTAAGGATGTGAGTGACTATGACGAGGGCCAGATAGTGCTGGCTAGACGACTGGGTCAGAGCATCTCCAGAACTGCAGCTCTTGTGGAATGTTCCCGGTCTGCAGTGGTCAGGACCTATCAAAAGTGGTCCAAGGAAGGAAAACCGGTGAACCGGCGAGGCTCATATTGGGAGTGAAGGCTGACCCGCGTTGTCCGATCCAATAGAAGAGCTGCTGTAGCTCAAATTGCTGAAAAAGTTAATGCTGGTTCCGATAGAAAGGAGTCAGAACACAGTGAGGAACAGTTTGTTGCGTATGGGGCTGCATAGCCGCAGACCGGTCAGGGTGCCCATGCTGTCCTAATGTTAAGGCTGATTGGTGTAGTCAGCCTTATTAAAGCTAAAGTTGGTAACTTGGAGCAAAATATAGTAGAACAAAAAGTTGTTTTTATAAAACAGTCACTATATCCAGTAGTGCATGAGACAGGAAATCTGAAAAAAATAAATCATGCCCAGAATTGTACAAGATTTCACAGACCGGAAGAAAACAACCAATCGGAGCCGAGGAGTCTCTACAGCAGCTGTCAATCACCGCTCAAGAAACTTGTGAACTCCGATCAAACTGTCAATTTAGGCAGCGCTGATCCAATATGAATCAAGATTTTGTTACTGCAATGCCTATTTCTCGCCTCAAATGTTTTCTTGCAAAGGTTTTTACTTGCAAATGCCTTTCAGAGCACGATGGGAAGTGCAGAGGAACATGATTTTTTTCACGGATTATCTGTCATACAATACTGTTCATCACATCTGCTCAAAGTGACCGACTGCAGCTTTCAAGCTATATATTACCTTCCTATGCTGTTTGTTGTAAAGAAGGGTGATTATATACACTACAGACTTTTTTGAATCCAACTGTTACAGTTTTATAACTGCCTCTGTAAGTTAGTAAAATAAGGGTTTGACAGCTTCTTGTGATATTTTTGTACTGAAGAAGCTTATCGCTGATATTGATCTTGCCTTGTGTTCTCTCTCCTCTTCCTCCTCTTCCTCCTCCTCCTCCTCCTCCCTCCACAGTGATGGATAATGCTCATACTAAGACGGTGGAGGAGGTTTTGGGCTTTTGCAGCGTAAATGAGTCTACAGGTCTGAGCTGTGAGCAGCTGAAGAAGAACAGGGAGAGATGGGGACCCAACGGTACAAATGGAAATCTTTTTTTTTGTTTTCATTAAACACTCATTCATTAAATTTCTTCAAAACAAATAGACTATTCACTGTAGTGTCACAAGAGATTTCATCCATCTTTTGTTTATTAGATGAAATTAATACAATTATTACTACTACTACCACTAACAAAACATTACAACCATCATTATAATATACAAAATATCATCAGACCAAATTAAGGTTAAAGGCTTCTCATATGCAACAATTATAGAATTCAGTAAATGTTAACATGGATACACATTTACTGGACAGTGCTGTCAATCTGCATCATATCCTTTTTCAGTAAAAGATGTTCTGTATATCTGCATCATGTTCAAGTATTAGCAAGCACAATATCATTTTAGACCTGCTGCTGCAGCAGCCAACAACAAAGAAAAAATCATATGTGTCGAGTCATGTGTCCCCACCAGGGGAAATTTGGTTGCAGCCAGGTATATAAACACATTCATCATAAAATCACATAATGCAACAATAGATACAAACAGTACAAAAGATCTCGGGTAAGGAAAAATAACCAATCACTGCTCTGCATCAGGGTTATTATAGTAAATGAAAACTGAAACTAAAATGAAAATAAGCAGTGAAAAATATTGTTAGTAAACTGAAACTGAATAAAAACAATATCCTTTAAAGGACCAGTGTGAAACAGTTAGGGGGATCTATTGGCAGAAATGGAATATAAAATAATAAGTATGTTTTCTTTAGTGTATAATCACCTGATAATAAGAATTGTTGTGTTTTCGTTAGCTTAGAATGAGCCGTTTACATCAACACAGGGAACGGGTTCTCTTCACGGGGTCCGCCACGTTGCACCGCCATGTTTCTACAGTAGCCCAGAACGGACAAACCAAACTCTGATAACTTTTCCTGCTTCGGGCTGGAGTCGAAGACGTTACTCGCCGTTCCCAGTCTCTTGCTTCACTACTCACTTCCCATGTACAGACACGCACTGGCCATGCTCCAGATGGCTCTAGAGAGGGCCGTTTGCGTTTTCTCGTCAGCCACTGTAGCTCTCCAACATCCTGGGAGTGCGCACACGGGAGAGGCTTCAGTTGGTTGTAATCTCCTAACCTCACCGCTAGAACACTGTTCCTTTAAGAAGAAAAAATAAAACTAAACTGAAACGATGTTGCCTGGGTCAAAAAATTATTAAAAATGAACATAAATTCATAGCAGTATTAATTTTTTATCTATAATATTTCACTACCAAAAAAAAAAGAAATTTCCGTCAACTCTTGTGACGTTGAACCACAAAACATAACGGAGTTGATATTCCAGGAGATGGCTCAACTAAAGAAGCGTGAAGATTACACATTATGGCCATTCCTACACAGTTCTCTAACCGTGTATTTTATATGTATATATAGCTACATACTTCTGAGACATTATACCTGGCCCTAACAAAAACATACTGAAACTACTGCAAAACAAAAACTAAATATGTAAAACTAAAACTTTCTGAAAAACGGAAACTAAACTAAAATTAGCAAATGCAGTCTGAAAACTAAAAACTTGAAAAGTCAAAACTAAAATAAAATTGAAAATTCAAAACGATCATAACCCCCTCCGCATTGTAATTTATTAAACAACGTGCCAGTGGTGATGATGATGTATTTTTTTCTTTTTCTCCACCCTTCGTCCTTTCTATCTACCTTTTAACTCTTTCTTCACTCACAGAATTGCCAGCTGAAGAAGGTGAGCTATCTATCTATTTTATTATATCATCATATTCGGTTCCTCTTCTTCCTTTGTCTTTCTCCCATCGTCTTTATCTCATATAAATCAAAGTCTGTCTTTTTGTCTCTTTCTTTCTTCTGCTGCTCGTTGTGTTCCTTGGTGTCCTCATGCAGGGAAGTCTCTTTGGGAGCTGGTCCTGGAACAGTTTGAGGATCTGTTGGTTCGAATCTTGCTGCTGGCTGCGTGCATCTCCTTTGTAAGAAAACGCAACCGTGTGCACAACCACATGCAAACACATACACATTCACATATACAAGTAATGGTAGTAATTTCTACAAGTTTGTATGGACTGGATGTGGATTTGTGTAAACTGATTAGTTAGTTTAACTCTGCTATTAACACACACAGATAAAAGGATCGTTAATAACACAAATCTTCACCTTTCTCTCTGTCTTGTGTCTTCTGTCTCGTAGACGCTGGCTTGGTTCGAAGAAGGGGAGGGGACAATTACAGCCTTTGTTGAACCCTTCGTCATCCTCCTCATTCTCATTGCCAATGCTATTGTTGGAGTTTGGCAGGTAAACTGTGTGTGTGTGTGTGTGCATTTTTTTTGGATTGACAATCACATCATCATATCAAGGCAATTAATAATGAATTTCTTTTTAACTAGAAAATGCATTTCCTGCAGAAAATGCGTGTGAATGCTGACAGCGAAAATGAATTGCAAAGCATTGCTGAAAATACAGAAATGTTATGGATGATGAGAATCAAACATAAAGAGAGCTTCCTGACTCTCCTTCCCCACTGTCTTTATCTTCACATGAGGGCAACCATGTTGGAAGTGATTTTTTTTCATCAACAATTGTAGTTTCCACATCAACAATTGAAAAAACAACTCATAGAACCGTTCTATGATGCTGTGTCTTCCAGGAGCGTAATGCAGAGAATGCCATCGAGGCTCTAAAGGAGTACGAACCAGAGATGGGCAAGGTGTACCGACAGGACAAGAAGAGCGTCCAGAGAATTAGAGCCCGAGACATCGTTCCTGGAGACATTGTGGAAGTCGCTGGTAAGTAGACAAATAAAATTCAATTCATTCAACATCTGTTGAGTGTCGAACACTCACGCTCTGTAGCTCTGTAACTTCCACCTTCAAGCAGTAAAGCAGGTTTATGTCTTATGTGGGATTCTACATTTCACAGTGGAAAAACTAACGGCCATAGAACATTCTACAACAACCCCTGCAGCACAATCCACCCAGAAACCAGACTATGGCATTCTACACTGCATAAACTAGGGGTTGGTCTGCTCGCGTTCTTGTGGAGCTTCTAAACGTTAAAAATGCAGCAAATTTTCGGCTTGCCATCAATTTTTGTAAAACTGCCAATATTCGAAATCTGCACAGTTTTATTTATTGCCTCAATAATTCCCAGAAGTGGATTTAAAGATCAAAAAACATCTACATTTCTCAGCCAATTTCAACGAGTCATTTTATATTCAAGGGTTTATGATCTACGTGGAGTAGAACACACACGTTTTGTATCCAGTTGATTAGAATCTCTCACTAACAAACTAGAGATTACAAACCATCTTCTGCACTGAATATGTTGAATAATGTCCCGCAGAAACTGTAATTTAATTCCAGTAATACTTGTTTGCACAGCTGGGCATTATTCCACTGTTTCAAATCCATCTAGTTCTGCCCCAAACCCATTAGACCGTCATCCTTTTAAGTTGGCTAGAGGCATATAAAAGCAAATATAAGAAGCTTAGTGATATTTGGGCATTAGCATTCAGGAGAGTATGAACAGGAGCCATTAATAATGGAGAATTGAAGCCCTAACATGTTTTTACACACACACACACTTGATATTCTGTCTAATAGTATGTAGTCTGTAGTGCTACAATGAGCTTGGAAAGACATTTGTATTCAAGCACAATGCATATCCACTGCCTTGCTGTTTATAGACATGGTTGAAATACCACTGTGGCGTCTTTGTCCAGTCATTCCTGGCAAACATCTTAATCTCTGCCCTCTCCTCTGGCTGTCATCATCATGGAAAACCTGATGAGAGGCACACAAGGCTGCGATGGAAAACATTTGATTGGAGTGCATCTCATAGCAGCAATATCACAAGCTTTTTGTAGTGTGGATTCATGAAAGGTGGAATACACGAGAAGAATCGGAGGGTCTGAAGCGTCGTTTAGATATTGTGTGTAAACCTTTTTTTCATCCAGTTGTGGAGTGCTTTTTGAGTGCTGTAATTTTTTCTCAAATGTTTTAGAGTGTGAGAGTGCATGTAGAGTTTTAAAGTGGAAGTGAAGCGTTCAACCAAGTTAAGCTGGTTTACTAAAAAGGATTTCCACTCTAATGAACTATTATCTAACAAACATGACAAATGTCAGCATTTAAAAAAAAAAAAGATCGCCATGATACAGTACTTTAGCCTGTGATGTCACAAGGTTGGTTGGCTCCGCTGAGTTACACAGATACAATGGTAGAGACCGTGAAAGACGGAGACTGAGCAGACACAGGACAGAAGACAACAAAAGCGGGAACACTATTGTATTGTTCCTGGATGTAGAGATGAGTTTTATAATGTTAAAGCCAAGGACAAAACAGTCTGTTTCATAAACTGGTGCTGAAACGGAGATCAGTAACGTTACTGCAGCGCTGACTAGTGGCACTGAAAGAGTCCTCCGACGGGCACTGAGTCCAGCTGCAGTTGAATGTCTCTCCATCTCCCATCCTCTCCCCTCTCTGATCACCTGTCTCTGTCTCCCGTCCTCTCCCCTCTCTGATCACCTGTCTCGGTCTCCTGTCCTCTCCTCTCTCTGATCACCTGTCTCTGTCTCTCGTCCTCTCCCTTCTCTGATCACCTGTCTCTGTCTCTCCATCTCCCGTCCTCTCCCCTCTCTGATCACCCGTCTCTTCTCCTCTGCTGTCTCATTCAGACTGTACAAAGACAGGGTCGCTAAGAAAATAAACGACGAAAGCACTACTTTATTCTGAAGCCCACATTATAGAGTTTGTTCACGTAACTTGCCGGTAGCTTCTGCTAGCTAGCCAGCTAACTACCAGCTCAACATTAGCATACTGACTTGGTGTGCTGTCAGCTCAGGGACAGCTTCATACCATTAGACTGTCACTTTACCTCTATATACTTTACTTACTGTTTTAAAAGCTGTTACATCTCTGTAGGCCATGTTTATATAGCTGTATATTTGAACTTGCTCTACTTTGATTTAGATTCTCAGTTTGCTGTTACTTGTGTGATCTTCCTTTTTCCTTTTTTTTACATAAGCCTGCATATTTAAGGAGCATTGTTGAAGGAAGCCTGAGATTCAAGAGCCAACGTCTGCTTCTTTGTAATTGTTGTGCTCATGATAGTAATGAACAAAACCGGCGAATACAAAAAACAGAAACGTGCACGTGATAAGAGCGCACAGTATCCGCAAACATCTTCACGAATTAGCATTTTGTGCTCCGTGTGCACAAATGTAGTCCCGCAAGCACGGGGCTGTAACAAGCACGAGCTCGACCCTCCCACGCTGTCTTGTCAAGCGGAGGCGGGAATGGAAGGCAGTGGCTGATGTCCTTTGATTGCACTGCCGGCCACACAGTGCGTGAGCGTGGTTAACTGTCCAGTGAGCGTGGTTAACTGTCCCTTGAGCGTGGTTAACTGTCCAGTGAGCGTGGTTAACTGTCCCTTGAGCGTGGTTAACTGTCCAGTGAGCGTGGTTAACTGTCCCTTGAGCGCGGTTAACTGTCCCGTGAGCGCGGTTAACTGTCCCTTGAGCGTGGTTAACTGTCCAGTGAGCGTGGTTAACTGTCCCTTGAGCGCGGTTAACTGTCCGGTGAGCGCGGTTAACTGTCCCTTGAGCGCGGTTAACTGTCCGGTGAGCGTGGTTAACTGTCCTGTGAGCGCGGTTAACTGTCCAGTGAGCGTGGTAAACTGTCCCGTGAGCGTGGTAAACTATCCCGTGAGCATGGTTAACTGTCCCGTGAGCGTGGTAAACTGTCCCGTGAGCATGGTTAACTGTCCCGTGAGCGTGGTAAACTGTCCCATGAGTTAACGAGGCTCTCATTCTCACTCATTAGTTGCAAACAGATACATTCCGTTCACCATTCACCAAAAATATGAGCACGTTCAATGAATGGCGCTCTTTCAGCACGCTCATGCACAACACAGTCCAGCTGAGTTATATGAACACTGTCAGCTGTAGTAACAACTTCAACACACACACACACACACACACACACACACACACACATACACATAAACACACACACACACACAATTTTTTCCAGTAAGGCAACTGTTGAATCCTCCAGATACCCACTGCTATTTCAAGCTGCTCAGAGAGAGGAAGTAGGGTTAGGAGTGAGTGTGTGTGTGTGTGTGTGTGTGTGTGTGTGTGTGTGTGTGTGTGTGTGTGTGTGTGTGTGTGTGTGTGTGTGATCAAGTGTCCTGTCTGTTTGTTGTAAAATATTCGACTTCCAGAGCATGGGAACTCAGTGACACTAACCAGACCGGAGGCTGTGTTTCATTCCGATGTTTTTGGCCAAACATAATGGAGTGACCAATATTACTTTTTGGGTACAGCCGTACATTTTTGGAGTGAAACTGACTGTAGTTTGTGTAAGTAATTTGGGCTGATTTTAAGTACCCGTATCCATCACTAATACAAACTATGACTTATCGACCAAGAGGGGGCAGCCCTATTGATGTGATCACTGTTCGGTCCAACAATGTATTCTTGTCATCCTAAAGGTCACTCTGCGGTATAACCTTTCATTTTGTACCAGCTGTGATATGTTCTTTTTGAAACATCTACCTTTTGAGGTAGTCTGGTTCCAGAGCTGTGAATCACTGCCCACGTCTCTGATTTCTCCACTGCAGATCAAATTGGTCTGGTGTTGTGAAGCGTTAAATATAACTAAATATGTTCATCTAAGCAGGCTGGTTTCATACACTGTTCGTAGCTACTGTATACCTACGAAAAGTAATGCACTGTAATTTGTGTGTATCCCACAAAATCAGTTTGTGTGTAATTAATGTAATCGGGAACCAGGAAATATACATAGCAGCGACACGCTGCATAGGGAGGAGGTTTGGGTGGATGGGTGGGTCAAAAATTACCGGACTTTCACTCAGGAGACCGGCGTTCGTGTCCCGCGTGAAACTAGATGTCAACGATGATTTATTTGTCACGTGAGTTACATATTTAAGTAATGCCACTTCCGTTACTTTAAGCCAAACTCCAATCTTTTCCTAAACCTAACTAAGTAGTTTTTTTACAAAGTCGATCTTTTCCTAAGCCTTACTAAGTAATTTTCTTACCTAAACCTAACTAAGTAGTTTCGTTACCAAGTCGATCTTTTCCTAAGTAATTATTTTTTTGCCGAAATGAATGGGAAAACTTGCGAATTTCGCTGCAACGCCTGATCTGATGTGAATGCAGCCTTAGTGGCAAGCCTCTGAACCCTCAGGTGGAACAGCTGTAGAACAGTATTTTGGAGCTTTTATTTCAGACAATTGGTCAATAGCATCATTTTGCTGTTTTTGTCAATCAGCAGATCTAGGTAACAAGGCCACACTGCTGATTGCTAGGCAACTGCAGCATGTGGAGGAGCAAGTTCATAATTTGAAGCTTTGACGGGAAGGAGAGAACTGAAGTGCTCTGATTGTTTAAGCCGCTGTGACTGAAGTCCAGGGCATTTTGATTGGTTGTGATCTTAACTGGAGTGCGACTGTTTGCTTGTCATCCAGAGAGAGTGCTTTTTAATTTGAACCCTAGCTGATGTGTCTAATCGTGATCTCAAGATCATGACCTTGCTTGTTCTTTTATGGTGTGGAGGTAGGAGAGGGGGAAGGGATGCTACATAATCTACATCTTAGGATCTTTGTGGGTTTTTAGAGGCACATTTCTTGGCCACTACTTGTGGCTTGTTTTTTTTAACTCAGGAAGCAAAGTTTATATACAGGGTGGAATACAAACACCACATTTGTCCGAATCTAAACTAAATACAAAAATGAAAAGTGAAATTAAGATTTGTTTTTCTGTCTCTGCAGTCGGTGATAAGGTCCCAGCTGACATCAGGCTGACGTCCATCTGTTCCACCACTCTGAGGGTGGACCAGTCCATTCTGACGGGGGAGTCTGTGTCGGTGCTCAAACACACAGACCCTGTACCGGATCCCAGAGCTGTCAACCAGGACAAGAAGAACATGCTCTTCTCTGTGAGTTTCAACAAACATATCTGTCTTTTCCTAATTCACATAGAATCAACATAAAAGCCAGGAAAAAGACCCAGATGAATGGGACTACAAAGTGTTTTAAGTATTTAAGGTTACTACAAGGAACTGTTAACTGGTTATGAAACAGTCATGTATGTTCACCAGAAACTCCTTCAGCTCAGACTCCAGTGGGGCCTCCGGCAGCAACCAGACCGCGACAGACAGACCCAGATCCGATATTCATTCACATACTGTATCTGGAGGTCAGAGGTCAAGGGACCCCTTTGAAAATGGCCATGCCAGTTTTTCCTCACCAAAATTTTGCGTAAATTTCTAATGTAATTAGAGTTCTGCTCTCAGCCTGTGTTAACTGAGCAGATGCTTCTGTTCAAGATGCTAGTTTAGCATTAGCATGAGAATCAGATGGCTAAACCGAACAGTCACCCAACAACAACAGGACTGCCTCAGTGAGCAGAGCAAGGCACGCTGCGACTTTCTTTGTCTTCCTTGGAGGGCAGGGAGATGCGTTTGTTTTACAGTTCTAACACGTTGTAAAACTGAATGAAACATCACGTTTTGAACACAACCAAAAAGGCTTCTTTAGGTTTAGGCAACAAAACCACATCTTCTTTTGGTTGTACAATAAAACTACAACTTCTTTAGGTTTAGACAATAAAACTACAACTATTTTGGTTTTGACAATAAAACTACAACTTGTTTTGGTTTAGACAACAAAACTACAACTTCTTTTGGTTTAGACAATAAAACTACACTTTCATTAGGTTTAGACAATAAAACTACACTTTCATTAGGTTTAGACAACAAAACTACAACTTCTTGAGGTTTAGACAATGAAACTACAACATCTTTAGGTTTAGTCAACAAAACTAGTGATCGGGTTAAATCTGTAGGAGGAGTTTGTTAAAGTACAGAGCAAAAAATACATGAAAAAAATCACACAAAATTCAAAATGGCTGACTTTGTGTGTGTGTGCGCGCGTGTGCTTGTGTGCTGAGCCTCCAGGTGGTCTGTCAGCCAGTGATGTTTTATTTAGCACCATCACTCTGACAGGCTGCATATCTGTCGCTGCTGGACCAACTGTGACTCCACTCACTGATGTGGAGGAAACCTGCTATTATGGAATAGAAAGAAATCACTACACTTAGATACCACATTTCACTTTGACCGCTTTATGTGAGAGCATATAAATAAAATGGACACATCCAGATTCTACTCAGCATCTCTTAAACTGCTGCTTAAAACTCTCTTACACTGCTGAAGAACGACAGAAACTGTGTCACAATATTTGATGAAAACGGAATTTGACAGTAAAGTTTATGACCTTTGCCCCAGGGTACCAACATTGCAGCGGGCCGTGCCGTCGGGGTTGTCGTGGCAACAGGGGTGCAGACAGAGATCGGTAAAATCCGAGATGAGATGGCTTCCACTGACCCTGAAAGGACCCCGCTACAACAGAAACTAGACCAGTTTGGAGAACAGCTGTCTAAGGCAAGGACCCGTGTGTGTGTGTGTGTGTGTGTGTGTGTGTGTGTGTGTGTGTGTGTGTGTGTGTGTGGTGTGTGTGTGTGTGTGTGTGTGTGTGTGTGTGTGTGTGTGTATAATGTAGTGCTTGGGGTCACTTTGGACTCATTGTTTTTGATACTTTATAGTCTATAAAATGAATATATCTGTGTTACTACAGTGACAGTTGTCTTGTTTCAACCTGCAGGTCATCAGTGTGATCTGTGTGGCAGTGTGGGCCATCAATGTGGGACACTTTAATGACCCTGTCCACGGAGGCAGCTGGCTGAGAGGAGCTGTTTACTATTTCAAGATCGCTGTGGCGCTGGCTGTAGCTGCAATACCCGAAGGTCAAATATCTTTATCTATCTATCGATGCAGAAAAATCACTTCTTACAGATGTTTATTTCCTGTGTTTTTGTAAATAACTTGTCCACTCACTCTTATTAACCTTACATGTGCCCTTCCTTAAGCAAGGCACATACAACCCAATAGCTCAAGTGGAGAACGACAGGAATAGACTCCTTCCCTCTCATCACCACTGTCTGCCGGTTGTGTTTTGTCCCAGGCCTCCCAGCGGTCATCACTACCTGCCTGGCGTTGGGCACCAGGAGGATGGCCAGGAAGAATGCCATCGTCCGCAGCCTGCCGTCAGTGGAGACGCTGGGTTGCACCTCTGTTATCTGCTCTGACAAGACAGGAACACTGACCACCAACCAGATGTCAGTCTGCAGGGTAAGATCACACCGATACATCCGCCTTGTGTCAAAATTGCTATATGGGCCAGTCAGCCTCATTCAGCTCTCATATGATTGATATGATACAGTAGTATTGATTACATCCCAGTCATCATGGTATTGATCAGTAATATCCAAAAGCAGGCAACATGAAAATCTATAAAAAAAAAAAAGTAATTTGCTTATTCCAAATGAACATCTAATGGCTTGTCATACTAACATTAGATTCAACAGCTCACTTACATTCTAGAGTGCCAGCAGTCAAATAAAGGCCGGTAGCTTATACAGGCCGGGTAAAAGAAAACATTGAAATCTCAAGTACCGCACTAATTTGCCTCCTGCTATTTTCTGTTCTGATCATGGTGGTTAGTAAACTCATATGCAGTAGCTCCGGGTATCCATAAACAGCCTCCAGGCCTGCTGTTTTCTGGTCAGATCATGATAACCATGGTTGGTAAAGTCACATAGCTCTGGGTATCTAGCATAAGTCACCACAATGAGAATTAACATTAATGACGTCGGCCGCCTTCCTGCTCTGAGTTGAATTTTTTACCACCTCAGGAAATATTTGACTCTCCAAGTACCACCATTATGACCAGGGGTGGGCAATTATTTTTCCTGGGGGGCCACATTGTTGCCGGGGGCCAAACAAATTCTGTCAGACGTAACCTCTATTTTATCACTACATTAATTTATAAAAAAAAAACTGCCGCTTATTTTTCAGCATTTACTATAATGAAAATCACCCCAGACAGCATATTATTAAGAAAATAACATTATATGCAGGATGTTTGGGTAGTAATGTTTCCATTAACAAAATTTAACAAAACAGAGAATCCCCCAGCATGCACTGCAGGTCCAAAAAGCCCTATTTTTCATGGCAAGGAGGGTAGCCTACTGTACACAGTACTGTACTGTACTTTGTTATTGTCATCTATAGTGGTTGTTTGCATAAAAACACACAATTCAAATGATTATGATTATTTAAATATTTGCTTTGATTAAAAAAATCTTGGCACGCTGCTTAGAGCTAGTGTTAGGAAGTTAAACAGGTCACAATTCTTGATGTGAAAACATCTCCAAACAACTGAATTTATTCAAATTTCTCGTCAAAACTTAATTTTACGAGATTACATTTGAACACACCATGATAACGTTGTAATTTACCTTCGCCCAGTAGTCATTTTTCCTGAGCCAACTTTGAACGCCTCATAACAATAACTCAATGGCACCTCCGTTAATGTTCGTATCTCCGGTATTTAGCCAGTCAGGACTGTGCTGCCCACCGGCTGCTAACAGCTAATGTTACTAACTCTCCTCCTGCTGATTTCAACACAGATTTGTTGTTCACAGTGTCGCTTTTTCAGGGAGAATAGGGTGTGTCCCCTCAGGTTTAGTAGTGCCATGCTGTTGAGTGCTTTTCTTTCTCTTCACCGTGGCTCCGGTCCCAAACAAACTGAAACATGATACAGCGTGTGTATGCGTCATTGCGCATACCACCAGTCGTACGTGTGCCATAGTTTGAGAACCACTGTCCTAGAGCATGTTGAGTAGCCGACTATTTGGGGTCACCCCTATAGTGAAGTAAAACAAAAATGTGTTAAAAAGAGGAACTCAGAGCAGCAGAGTGGTGAGTACGACAGACTCAGTGTTGTAGAAATTGACTTTATCCAAAGTCACCAGCCCCCTTCAATGATTTCTACCGGGTCTTTATTTGCTGGCCACAGCTGTTTTTTGAACGCAGGTTTATATTTGAGAATTTCCACTATTAAAAAGTCAAGACAATAAGATACAGGACTTTGCCACACACGTATATTTTAGTATTCAAATGTTAATTACCAGGAAGTCTGCCTTTGATGTAGTGTCGGCTTTGATATAAAAACCTGGGGCTAATGAGGTGGAATGGCCTGTTGGAATGTGGACCTAATCTTAAATGTGATCTTCTAATTAGGGATGCACCGGTACTGATATCGGATATCGGGCTGATACTGACTCAAATAGCTGAATCGGGTATCGGTGACAACGGGGCCGATTTATTCAATCAAATTCTATGTTTATATACTATATACATTATAGACTGGATTTTTAATTCCTGTTTAAGTTTTGACTAATTTGTTGCAGCATTAAAAAGGGTTTTACGCTTCAATTGTAATTCTTGTTCATTTTTAAGATTTTTATTTTACCAATTTGCTACCTTACAATTTATTATTTTAATAATAACAATTCAGTAAATTTATATCCATGTAATTATTTGTTACATTTTGTTTTTACAAAGTTAGGAAAGCAATGTTTAAGTCCAGCCTGATGTAGAAGAATGATCCCATTCACCTCCACACAGTGAGGCATGCAGCTTATTCATTAAACACTGGTATCGGATCGGTAATCGGTATCGGCCGATACCCAAAGCCCAGGTATTGCTATCGGTATCGGGACTGAAAAAGTGCATCCCTTCTTCTAATATTATTGAACTAATCAACTACTGTCTATGTGTGTGTGCATGTGTGTGTGTTTAGATGTCTGTAGTAGACAGTGTGTCAGGGGAGCGCTGCAGCCTGAGCGAGTTCACAGTGACTGGATCTACTTACGCCCCTGAAGGGGAAGTGTGAGTGTCTTTAACCTTTAACACTTAGCCCATTAACCCCCTGGCAGTTTATGGATATGGATTGTGAGAGCCCACAATTTACCCCTCCTTCATTTATCCACCCTTTTTTTAAAAAAATTGTATACATTCCATCCACTTTTCCCTCTTTTATTCTCGTGTTTGCTCCGTCATGGCCTGTACTTCTGTCTTTCCAGTTATAAGGATGGCTCAGTGGTGAAGTCCAGTCAATATGAAGGCCTGGTGGAGATGGCCTCCATCTGTGCACTTTGCAATGACTCATCGCTTGACTACAATGAGGTAAGACACGACTGCAGCGGCGGCTCGGACCGTCATGGATTACCGTATATGGTGCTGGAACAGTTACAGCTGGAATCTGACTCTGAATATGTTTAGACCACAAATACCGTCAGCAGCATACTTTGATGCTATGTCCCTCCTGTGTGCGTGTGCGTGTGTGTGTGTGTGTGTGTGTGCGTGTGTCTGTGTCGGTGTCTGCGTGTGTTTGTGTTCCAGGCAAAAGGTGTATATGAGAAGGTTGGGGAGGCGACAGAGACTGCCCTCTGCTGTCTGGTGGAGAAAATGAACGTGTTCGACACTGACCTGAGAGGACTGAGCCCTGTTGAGAGAGCTACAGCATGCTGCTCCGTAAGTGTGTGTGTGTGTGTGTGTGTGTGTGTGTGTGTGTGTGTGTGTGTGTGTGTGTGTGTGTGTGTGTGTGTGTGCGCGCATGTGCGTGTTTGTATGGGGTGTAGAAAGGGACACGTACGTGTCATACGTACGCATGTGTGTGTGAGACTCTTTTAACCCGTCGGCAATCCCGATTGACTTTACCGTCTCTCAGAGACTGTAGCGGGCTCAGTTTTAGAGCTGGACTGAAGCTCTAGCTGGTAACATATGAAACTAGAAAACCTGATGAATCCATCGGTACCAACCATGTTATGTTGGCTTGTCGAGAAGGAGGGTACATCGCGACAAGCCAGCCTCCTGCTAGGTAATATTAAATAAATATACTATCTATATCTATATCTATATATATAGATATAGATATAGATATATATATATAGATATAGATATATATATATATCTATATATATATCTATATATAGATACAGATATAGATAGTATATTTATTTAATATTACCTATATATATATTATATATATATCTATATCTTATGATATAGATATAGATATATCTATATCTTATGATATAGATATATCTATATCTATATAGATATATATATGTGTGTGTGTGTTGGATACTCGATTCTGATTGGTCAATCACGGCGTTCTGCGGTCTGTAATTTCTCTCTAACAGACCGTTTATATGGGCGCAGCTCTGATGTCGGACTCTGGTGGATCATTTTTGTGTGTATATATAATATTGATTTCTTCAATAAGTAGCCGTGTAATAAACGGGATAATGTACAGCTAGGTCATTGAATGAATGAATGAATGAATGAATGAATAAATGAATGAATGACCTGTGCTATAAATGAACCGTACTGTACATGCTGTAGTTTTTATTTCTTGTTTTCAGGTGATTAAGCAGCTGATGAGGAAGGAGCTGACACTGGAGTTTTCCAGAGACAGGAAGTCCATGTCTGTCTTCTGTTCCTCCAATAAACTCAACAGGTCTTCCTCTGGAGCCAAGATGTTTATCAAGGTGTGTTCCACATGGCTCACTGTGCCAAATTTGGGTATCCAGAGACTGTCATGTCTCCTTCTCCTTCTTCTCCTTCTTCTTCTTCTGCCCCGCGGTGTCTCATGTTTTTCTTACCGGTCTCTCCTCAGGGAGCTCCAGAGAGCGTGTTGGAGCGCTGTAATTACATTCGGGTCAGCGGTTCTTCCCGTGTGCCTTTGACCCCGGCGGTTCGAGAGCAGCTCCTGTCCACGGTGCGGGAATGGGGATCGGGCCGAGACACGCTGCGCTGCCTCGCCATGGCAACCAGGGACACGCCCCCTGACATCAAAAGCCTCAACCTGGAGAACTCAGCTGCCTTTGCTGACTATGAGGTGATGGTGATGAAATGTAACACTGAATATCCATATCATTTTTAAAATATGAAATTAAGACAGAGAACACTCACATTGTCAAATCCTGCTTGGTCTACTGAATGGGAATTGGAAACTCTCTTTTAGTCAGTCTTCACTAGAGTGACTCTAACTAAAGAAGTGAACTGTTGGTGATCCCTAAACTCGTCCCCTACGCCTTCCCTCCTCCTCTTCTTCCATCTCCCCAGTCGGACCTGACATTTGTGGGCTGTGTGGGCATGTTGGACCCCCCCAGGAAAGAGGTGCTCAGCGCTGTCCGAATGTGTCGGCAGGCTGGCATAAGAGTCATCATGATCACAGGTAACACGCACAACCACGCACACATCTAAATGTACACTGTATGCGTGCCAAAACACACCTTTAACCCTTTGAACTCTGCAATAGAACAATAGAAATAGCCAGTGCCTTGGTATGTTGGTATTCTTGCTTATTGTGATTGTGATATCTTCTCACGCTTCATATTCTTAAAATCTGTACAACCTAGGCCGTACTTCGCTTTTGGGGTGGGGGGCAGAATTATCTATTATCTTTCACTCAACTTCCTGTTTTAGTTGGAAAAACTTCAATCTGACTTTAATCAGTGAGGTTAGTTTAGAAACTTTGTCAGAAACCTAACCTAGCTAACCGATACGAGCATCAATCGAGCAATCCATCTCTCTCTTCATTTTTCTCTCTCCAGGTGACAACAAAGGGACGGCCCTGTCTATCTGTCGGAGGGTGGGCATCATCACGGAGCAGGAAGAGGAGCAGGAGGGCTCCGGGGTCAACGGGGGCCTGACGGGGCGGGAGTTTGACGAGCTGCCCCCTCACCTGCAGCGCCAAGCCTGCAGAACGGTGCGCTGCTTCGCCCGGGTGGAACCGGCACACAAGAGTCGTATAGTGGAGTACCTGCAGAGCCTCAGTGACATCACTGCCATGGTGAGAGTAGTGCCGTCTCACACTTCGAAGTAGTATCACGGGCACGTCGATAACCCCCTCCATCCCTCACATCCTGTGTCATGGTTTCAGACAGGCGATGGGGTGAACGACGCGCCCGCGTTGAAGAAGGCAGAGATCGGCATCGCTATGGGCAGCGGCACGGCGGTGGCTAAGTCGGCCTCTGAGATGATCCTGGCTGATGACAATTTCTCCACCATTGTGGCTGCGGTGGAGGAGGGCAGAGCCATCTACAACAACATGAAACAGTTCATCAGATACCTGATATCATCGAACATAGGAGAGGTGGTCTGGTGAGTAAAAAAAAAAAGCGAAAGAAAATGTGGCGTAACTAACTTCAAGATGGACGGAAACGTTCAGGTTTATGGATCATTTGGGCGTCTCACTGTTGCCCTCTCTTCCATCTGTCTTTCCTTCCTCCTCAGTATTTTCCTGACGGCCGCGCTGGGGATGCCTGAAGCGCTGATCCCGGTCCAGCTGCTATGGGTCAACCTTGTCACCGATGGTTTCCCAGCAACGGCTCTGGGCTTCAACCCTCCAGATCTGGACATCATGTCCCGCCCTCCCCGCTCCCCCAAAGAGCCTCTGATCTCCAGCTGGTTGTTCTGCCGCTACCTCATCGTCGGATGTGAGTCGCGTGCCCGGGACTGAATGGGATTATCATCATTAGCCACATACACTAAAGAATCAGGTTATAAACATACCTCCCTCCCTCCCCCCCCCGCCCCCTTCCTCTCTGCAGGTTATGTGGGAGCTGCCACAGTCGGAGCTGCTGCCTGGTGGTTTATGGCGGCCCACGACGGACCAAAACTTTCCTTCTATCAACTGGTAAGCTGTCTCACTACACCCTCTTTCATGCCCTACATTATATACTGTATTTAAATGGAGACGCTGTGGCACTAACACAAGAAGGATGAGCAGTTGAAACCATAAACATGGTATTACATATTGCTAAAAATAGTATTTAAAAGAAAATCATACCATTAATATTACACAGGCTAAAAGGGTATAGCTCCATGTTCATTTCAAACTATCAAGCAACTTATTGATTGGTAATAGATGTACTCAATTCAAATTTTAGGCAATAAAAGTAAGGCAATAAACAGCTTGTATTTGTTATTGATAATATTAACAATCGCTTATTTAGAATAAGGTTAATAGAAAAAACTGCATTATAGGTCAGACCTAATGGAGCTGTGTGACCCGAGTTTCAGCTGCTATGTCTTAAATATTTACAATTCCAGTGTGTGTACAGGTACACTCTGTCTGAATGTACAGGTACATTCAGGTTTTTTGATCAAAGCATGTAAACATGTTCTGGTAGAAAACACAAATTACAAGTAGGAACCTGAAAATGAGCAGGATGTGACCCCTTTAACACCATGCTACCATGTTCATAGTAATGAGCATAATATGTTAAGAGGCCAACAAACAGGTTTAAAGGCTACATTAACAGTCGGGGGAGGCCAATGCTGAATTGTGGTTTGTCTAGTTATTGTTTGTGACCAAGATATGTGCCGAGCACGAGATTTTACATTGAAAACATATATGCACAAGTGATGAGATAACTGCCATGTCAATGTATCGGATTGAGAGCTCTGCACCTGCAGGATAATAAGTGATCCAAAGGAATCTCAGCAGGAAGTGAGACAGGACAGTGGGAAGGTGGCAAGAATGTTATTTCCACATTTGTTTCCTCCACAGTCCCACTACCTGCAGTGCAGCGAAGGCCATGTTGAGTTTGCTGGTGTGCAGTGTTCAGTCTTTGAGTCTCCTTATCCCATGACCATGGCCCTGTCTGTCCTGGTTACCATAGAGATGTGTAACGCCTTGAACAGGTAAGAACAAAACAATCACACCCACACACTAAAGCAAATATCCTACTGTGCTGTCCTGTATAAAACTATCCATATATATATATGAATGTAATGGTTTGGAGTTTGAAGGCTGTAGATCTAGGAAAGAGATGGGGTCCTGCTATTTAAACAATCTATAGTACATGTCTAAAGAGCATGGCGCAAGTGCATTTTAGGGCGCGTCCAACGCCACTTTTGCTAGTTAAACGGCATAATCTGGGTTCAGAGTAAGGCGCAAGAGGTAAATAGACTTGCATTTGTATTGCGCTTTTCTAGTCTTCCGACCACTCATAGCACTTTACGCTACATGTTAGCATTCACCCATTCACACACACATTCGTACACACAATATGGGGTTAAGTGAAGGACGCTTCGACATGTGACAGGAGAGGAGAAGCCGGGGATCGAACCACCGACCGTCGACCTTCCAATTGGTGGACGACCTGCTCTACCTCTCTAAGCCACAGCCGCCCCCCGAGGCAAAGGGGTTGTATTTAGTCTCTTAATATATGATAGGTGTATTTTGGGCGTAACATGAATTAAACCAATCAGAGTGTCTCTTCTCCCGTTCCCTTTAAAAGCCAGGTGTGCCTGCACCTGGCGCATTGTGAATTGCTATTTAATTACTGCCCCGTCAACAACTCCATTTGACTGCATATACAAGCAAATGAACCGATAACTTATTTAACTGCGGAGGAAAGCGCTGCTGCACGTCCCTGTGTGTGGAGCAAGCAGAGTATATGCACATTGTGAACCCGCCTATATAGACACATCTTACTATCTGAATTAGGGATGTTAATAATTAACCGTTAACCGACATTAAGCATTTTAACCGATTAACGCTATCGGTTAAACCTGAAGTAGGCGAGATTGGAGCAAATATGATTAAAAAAAGGTCACTATATCCTGACAGTAGTACATGAAGCAGGTAACCTGGAAAAAAATCATGTTCCTCTGTGTCCTCCGGTGCTCCTAACGGCATCTGCAAGATTTCACAGACCGGAGGAAAACAAGCAGTAAGAGCTGATTTGAGTTCTGCTGTCCAGCTGCTGTCTATGACAGCTGACTGTCAATCACTCGCGAACTCCGACCAAACGGTCAAACTAGGCAGCGATGATAAAATATGAATCAATATTCTGTTACGTTAATGCCTATTTATCTCCTCAAATGTTTTGAGAATCATCTTTTAGTGTACGGGTTAGCTGTAAAATGAGAAAGTTTGTGATGCTGCCGCCATTTTGAAGTCTGGTGAAGGAACACCAAGTTCTGGTCACATGACCGGAGCACAGCCAATAGGAATGCTCTCTCTCTGAAATGACCTGTGATTGGTCAAAGTCTCCTGTCACAGGCTAGATTTTCTAAAGCCTGATAAACAGAGCCATGAGGAGGTGCAGAAGTCTAGTTTTCTCTCAGAACACTTGAATTACAATATGCTGAAAGGTTAATATGGAATTTTTGCCCAATGATGCCAAAAATATACTGCCTACTGCCACTTTAAATAGCAGGAAAATACAGCACTATTGACTTTAAACCAGGTTTTTTTTTGGTCAATGACGCAATCGCTTTCTGCTGCCTCAAGATAGCAACGCGTCAAACAAAGCACCTGACCACACCTCATTTTAAGACCAACCATGATGGGCGCAAGTACGTTTGCTATTTACACAACGTAAACGAAAATGAGAACCGTGTCGGTCTGAAACTAGCCTTTGCGCCGGGTGTAATAGATAGAGCCCGGAGTTGTTCGAAACTGTAAAGTCAGAAAGCAAAAATAACGTCTTCCTTCTGTCCCCGTGCTGTCCAGTCTTTCAGAGAACCAGTCCCTGCTGAAAATGCCTCCTTGGTCAAACCCCTGGCTGGTGGGAGCCATCTGTCTGTCCATGGCTCTACACTTCCTCATTCTATATGTAGACCCACTGCCGGTAAGCCTGCATGCACATGTACTATATATATATATATACATATATATATATATATATGTTCGCTGACACTTCTTATCTATCGTAGGTTTAATTATATCCCCCCATTCCCTCTGTGTGTGTCTTCAGGTGGTTTTCCAGATACGCCCTCTGTCGTGGCCTCAGTGGGTGGTAGTGCTGAAGATGTCACTTCCTGTCATCTTGATGGACGAGGCTCTCAAATTCCTGGCCCGCAACTACATCGAGCCAGGAAGCCAGATCCAGGTCAGAAGACGTGTCCCTGATGGGTAGTTGCATCTCAAAGCGTCTAGTCTGTGTCTAACTAACCCTTTCCTTTTGTTGCAATCCATCTCTCAAAAAAGACACTGGAAGAGGAAGAGGAGCAACGGAGGATGGGGGCTAGCACGGGATTGGTCGGCGCCGTGACGACGAAGCTGCGCCAGTCGCTGAGGGGCGTGTCCTGGTCGTTCGTCCTGATCTCTGCGCCGCTGGTGATCTGGATCTTCAGCCTGGACTCTGACATCACCAACATCTTCTGGGAGTGATGGGAGAAAGAGAGGACCGGTGGACTGTGTGTGTGGGGGGAGGGGGGAAGAAGAAAGAGACCATCTAAAGAAGGACTGTCGGAGAAAAAAAAAAAAGCAGAGGACTAGGCGTGTAGGGGTGAGGCAAGGTGAGAGAGAGAAACAAGCAAAGATGATAAATACTTAATACTAAAGAGTGAAAATATTTCACTAAAGAGTGAAATATTTAGCCAACAGACAATCAGAAAACAACAAGAAGGAAAGACCATCTCCTCCTCAATACTAAAAGGTGCTATGTGTAGCATTTCATTTGAATCCCATAGCTTACTAAGACTGTCTAGGAAGGCCTAGGCCCGGTTTGCCTGTCCAACACTTGAGTGAACTATGTCTCTTATGACATGATTTCGCTAAAGCTGTACTTTAATGCTAACCTTTGCATTCTTAAATACTAAAGGTTACATGATAAACATTAGCATGTTAGCATGCTATAATCCGTTTTTTTGTGTAAAGCATTTAGATGAGGGACACACAGTGACTACAAAATATTCTGGGTTTTTTTTTAGTCCAAAAAAAGACAATAATCCTACAAAGCTGTTTACATGGCTTATGAAAATTAATATTCCACTAATATTCCTGTTTACATGCCGCTGTGCACGCTCTCTCTTTCATTCCTTCGACCACCTTCTTGAAAAGGTTGGCATTGCGATATTTGCGAATATCCAAAAACCTGTTGATATCCGAGTCTTTCATAATGTTTAAAAGTAGGTGTGTTTCTCCTTCCGACCAGAAATGTGTCTTTTTTTTGGGGGGCAGCTAGTTGGGTTGAGCTGGCTGTAAACAGACAAGAGGCCACGTGTCACAAACCGACGTAAAAACTCAAATGCAGACACATATTCTGAATGCTCTGTATACACGTCCAAAGAATGCTCCTAAAACCAGAATGACATCAGCATATCCCGCATGTCTTAACGGGAATATGCTGTTTACCCGTATCAAGTTGGAAATATTGTCATATATTCGGAATAATAGTGGAATATTAGTGTGCATGTAAACGTCACTGTAATCATCAATGGTTTCCCAACCGTTTTGGCTTGTCACAGGATGCATTAATATCTTTGGGTTGCACCATCTATTCATAAAACCTTCACTAAGTTTGTGTGTAAAGTTCTCAGTAACTACTAGCTAGCTTCCAACTAGTCATTTGCTAAATCAGAATGCACCAATAAAACTTAAAGGGGAACACCACCTAAATGAATAATTCCAATATGTTATATCCATGGCCTAGGAAGGTTCAACCCATATTGGTGCACTTGAGCTCCCTCTCTCTCAAAGCCAGAAACCAGAGAAGTAAGTCTCAAACTTGTGATGTCATCAGGTATAAAACAGGGTCTGAAATTAACTTTTTTCACTTTCTGCCACTGTGGTAGGCAAGTATTTTTTTTTTGTCTGCCACTCAGAAATTTGATCTGCCACTTTTGAAATCTCTGCACTAAATGAAGGAATAACATTTTAGATCTGATGTCATTCAATGTTCGATATATTTTACACAAAAAACATTATATACACGGTAGATTACAGTGTTCGATTACACAGTGGAGGGAGGGTAGTGTACACATTACTGTACTTTGTTATTGTCATCCATAGTGGTTATTTGCATAAAAACACACAATTCAAATGATTATGAATATTTCACTATTTGCTTTGATTAAAAACAATCTTGGTAAGTTGTTAGGAAGTTAAACAGGTCATAATTATCTCTCTAATATATATTTTATATTGATGTGAAAACATCTCCTACAAATAACTGGATTTATTCAAGTTTCTCTTCAAAAACGTAATTTTACGAGATTACATTTGAACATATCATGATAACGTTGTAATTTACCTTTGCCCAATAGTCCTGAGCAGACTTTGAACGGCTCATAATAATAGCTCAATGGCACCTCAGTTAACGTTGGTATCTCCACTATTTATCCAATCAGGACTGTGCTGCCCACTGGCTGCTAACAGCTAACGTTACGAACACTCATCCTGCTGATTTTAACACAGATTTGTTGTTCACAGTGGGAAATAGGGGGAAATAGGATGCGTCCCCTCAGGTTTAGTAGTGCCATTCTGTTGAGCGTTTTTTTTCTCTCCACCTAGTCTCCGGTCAAACAAACTGAAACATGATATAGCGTGCGTGTGGTTCATTGTGCAGCGTAACTGTCGGAAACATCGATAAGAGGAATCGATGGTCACGGAGGCATGAGATGCCAAGGAATCGGACAGCTGCGGTTCTCTTTGGTTCATTTTCCCCACCTGCCAAAGTGGCGGGTGTACTGATGATTTCAGGTCTGCTAATTTCCAACCCTGGTATAAAGTCTAGAGCTGCCCCATAGACAATGACTGGGAGACTGATTTCGAGGACCCACAGAATTGTTTGTTTTCTTTTTTATACCCAAATGAGCTTTACTCTAGTGTTCTCAGTTCTCATATACTCAGAACGTTCCCCTTGGTGCTCTCAGTGATCTGTAACATCTTTCCCACTTCATTGTCTATGGAGCAGCTTCACACTTTATACTCGATGACATCACACATTTGAGCTTCAGCACTCTAGTTTTGGGATTTGGGAGAGAGTTGTTCATGTTTTCTAACATTTTTTGGACTGTCTTAGACCATAGGAATAACATGTATGAATTGTGAAAATGGGCGTAGTTCCCCTTTAAGAAATGTCTTCGGTAGTAAAGACTTCAGTAATGTGTAAATATGCTGCTAGGAAACATCTTTAAAATGCAATCAACAGGAAGTTGTTGTAGCATTACAAGCTGTATAAGAGATTGGGCGGCCAAACAATTTAAGTTATATATGAGTACAGTGAGACGGGTGTGTTTCAGGCGTCGTAGTATTCACGTACTTTAGAGTGGGAGGGAACTATCCGGTTGAGATAACCTAACCAAGCATATTTTGTGTGAGATTATTGGCATAACGTTTTGTAATTTGAGATATGATGTTTTTTTTTTGTGAAATGTAATTTGAAGTCTTTTCAGTTTACATAATAATTAAATAGTGTCTAAGAGTCAGATATATGGACTATATCCCATTACCTCTTTCAAAGATTAATATATCAAATATTAGATCACAACAGTTCTACCTGCAGTTAGTGGCAGTAAACATTTAGTAACAGCTGATCTCTACCTAGTTTGGTGCAACCCCATTTCATTTAGTGACGCATAGGTCTGCACTGTGGTGAACCCTTCCACTTATAATGAGGCTGAACGCTGAAATTTGGAAGAGCCGGTGCACCCGGCTCCTGAAGAGGTGAACACAATTTTCAAAATAAAAATTGCAAAGATCAGAAAGTCAGAAAAAATAATTTGTGTAAGCAGAAATACTTTTTGTTTCTTTTCTTACATTTCTTGTTGATATAATCCCTCTGTGGTCCCGACAAACACTGCTGTAGATGTTTAATGAGTAATGCTAACAGCATGTCGATGATGTATTGGTGGTTAAAATGCTACATATAGGCTAGCACCTTTTAGATGTCTGGATGAAAAACGAGTGGATCAGATAGATGAGAGAGAAAAGTGCTGAGTGGTCTCAAATCAAACACACACACACACATACACGTACCAGCTTCACATCCACACTGTAATTCACCAGTAATAATCTGTGGTCAGTAAAAAGGCAATGAGGACAGATGACTAGATGTACTATAGAATCCCCCAACTGGCCACTGCAACAGTCTTTACACTGCAATGTGAAAAT
This sequence comes from Sebastiscus albofasciatus, assembly GCA_916701655.1. Lineage (NCBI taxonomy): Eukaryota > Metazoa > Chordata > Actinopteri > Perciformes > Sebastidae > Sebastiscus > Sebastiscus albofasciatus. The sequence goes on along the minus strand of CAKAOI010050097.1, from coordinate 239,602 downwards.
ATTCAGTCACATTATTGTTAGATCTGCATCAACCTGTGAAGGAAGACTGTTAGCAGACCATCACAGGGTGCGTGTCAGTGTGCACGTCACACTCTTCTTAACATGTTTCAAAGCGGAAGTTCAGCCCGAGTCCGTACTGTAACTATTGGATTCTGGGTAACACTTCAGGTCCGCAAATGTCATGGTAATTAGGTGATAATAAGCGAGTAACCTACCCCAATATTTACCTCAAGATTTATCGAAAATTGTTTTATTATAAACATGATTTAAAGTGGCAGTAGGCAGTATATTTTTGGCATCATTGGGCAAAAATTCCATAATAACCTTTCAGCATATTGTAATTCAAGTGTTCTGAGAGAAAACTAGACTTCTGCTCCTCCTCATGGCTCTGCTTTCAGGCTTTAAAAATCTAGCCCGTGACGGAAGACTTCGACCAATCACAGGTCATTTCAGAGAGAGAGAGAGAGAGAGAGAGAGAGAGAGAGAGAGAGAGAGAGAGAGAGAGAGAGAGAGAGAGAGAGAGAGAGAGAGAGAGAGAGAGCGTTCATATTGGCTGTGCTCCGGTACTTGGCGTTCTTTCAAGCCATCTCAACATGGCGGCGGCATCACCAACTTTCTCATTTTATAGCTAAACAGTACACTACAAGATGATTCTGAAAACCATCTGAGGAGAGAAATAGGCATTACAGTAGCAGAATATTGATTCATATTTGATCAGTGCTGCCTAGTTTGACCGTTTAGTTGGAGTTCGCAAGTGATTGACAGCTGGCTCTCATAGACAGCAGACCTCAGATCAGCTCTTACTGCTTGTTTTCCTCCGGTCTGTGAAATCTTGCAGATGCCGTTAGGAGCACCAGAGGACACATGATTTTTTTCAGGTTACTTGTCTCATGTACTACTGTCAGGATATAGTGACTGTTTTATAAAAATAACTTTTTTTTAATCATATTTGCTCCATTCTCGCCTACTTCAGCTTTAATAATTATATGCTAAAATAGCATATAATGGTTAAAATAGAGCCTTTAGGCTTGAGAAGCGGCTGTGCGCTGCTCTTCATCGGACGTGGAAAACTAATAGAAGACACTTCTGGTCAGGCACAAATCTCACCATCGTGTGACTTAATGTCTACACAAATGTAACCTGGTAGCTGATGTCATGGTTCAGGGAGGTTTTTTTTAAGAAATTTCAAAGAAGTTATTTTGCTAATTATTATTTATTTACCAGCAGACATGGAAATAAAGCAAAACGAAGTAACCAAAGTCATTTTTTATCAATTTTGAGGTAAATATTGGGGTAATTTGGCATTAATTCTAAACGAAATTTCAAATAGCTTTTTACTTGCTAATTATCACCTAATTACCATGAAATTTTGCGGACCTGTAAAATGAAGTGTTGCCAGATTCTGCAGAAACGCATCATTTCCTACAGAGCCTGGGCTTAAAGTGGGACGTATGTACAGCGGGGTGTCTGCAGGTTGTAAAGGAGAGTGTAGCACTAAAAGGCCAGTCATTCTGATAGATCTCCAGTTCAGTATCCTTCTTTGTCTTTTCTCTTGATTGTTACTGATGCCGAAAAGCTGAGAAAGTCTTAAATATTATGTAACTTGACTTGACATCCCCAGGCTTCGCAGACTGACCGAAGCCGACTTAAAGCCTTCACACATTGTTGATTCTATTATTTATATTCATGTTTAAACACAGTAGAGATTGTTGTGTACTTCCAGGTACAGTCAGCGTTTTAATGATGCGACTGCTACACGTATGTAAGCTAAATGTATTAATATGGTTCTTTATGTTTAGGGCTTTGAATATACTGTCTGTATTTATTACTTTCACTCCTGCGAGTCCCCACTGCAACACTTCTTTATTTCGTTGCTTACTCCCGTGTACCACGGAGTCTGCCTCTGTGTTAGTATACTGGAAATGATTTCACACGCAGGATTGCGATGCTTTTAGCAGAGCTGTAATACATAGATTCCTATTGAGTCATACAGCAGGCCTGACAGTGAGTCTGTGTTTCATTTTAAATGATTTATTTTTTGTGCGAACCAGCCATTTTCTCATTTTGTTTGCCATTGAAGGGATTTTTTTTATTATTATTATTATTATTATTATTTGTGAACAAAGCATTTTGGATTCATGTAGTTAACAATAACTTTTGTTGTATATCACATTTGGCCACGATGACGGAGTATTAGGGCCACTGTTAGAAAAGCAAAAATCTGAGATTTGGAGAATAAAGTCATCATGTTCTGAAAGTAAAGTCATCATTTTCAAAGAAAAAATGTCATAACTCTTTTATATGAAGTCATACTGTTATGAGAAAAAAATGTCGTGACGTGCGAGTAAAATCACAATATGTACAGCTACTATTTAGGATTTCCTCTGAGACACTAACTGACAATATTTTTTACTCCATCTGGGCCTCTCCCTCGCACTGACTACCACACATTGCATGCATTCATTTCCCATAGACATAAATACATAGACGCCGCATTAGACGCTTCAGCCCGTTACAACGATACGTCATCGTGGGCGCCATATTGGACAGGGCAAGACTGACCTGTAACCCTATACAAGTGAATGGGGGAGCTGCCGTTTTTCTGGATAAAAAGCACTATAACATCTACATTTCTCAACCCATTTCAACGAGTCTTTATTATATTAAAGGGTTTATGATCTACGAGGAGTAGAAAAATAAAGTTTTGTCTCGAGTTACTTAGAATCTGGATAGTTCAGCTATAATCACCGCTAGACGCTCATAAGACGAGTGTGTACCATATGCTGACATGAACTGAATTATTGACGTGGTAGAAAATAATTAATTTATCATAAGGAATTGTTAAAACTCATGTTTGTCAAGTATGGCTTTGGCTTATTTTCCTTGTTTAAGGTTAATACTTATAGAGAGGTTCCTGTATAATAATATAATATAATATAATATGATTTTATTATACTCTCTCTTTTAAGTCTGTGTTTTTATTTGATGATTCCTGGAAAGGAGCCACTTAGCGTTGGTGTGAGAAAGACGAAATAAATTATATATATGAACAATTTATTCACAGTTGAAATGTATGATTAAGGAGTGCAACCAATGTTAAAAATAAATATATACTTTCATATTTTGTTTAGAGGCCACATGATGGGGCCAGTGAGCAAGCTACCAGTCTATCAGTGTCACGGGTGTCAGGTGTTAAACTTTCAGCTTTTCAGAACCAAAGTACAAAATTATTGACAAAAAAATTATGACATGTATATCCTTAACTTATTTTCACCATCAGACCTAATGTGTCCAGATTGTAAGACACATTAGATGTGGACAAATTTAGCAAGGGTTCTAGGGGTCTGTTTCTGAACGTGGATTTGTTAAGGTCAGTGGGCGGGCGAGACTTGAGCTCCATTTATAGTCTTACTGTACTTAGAGATAGAGAGAGAGAGAGAGAGAGAGAGAGAGAGAGTCAATGTGAGTGCACATGTGCGAGTGAATACAGCTGTCACACAGTGGGAGGAATACTTTAAATCTGCAAAAGAAAGGAAGAAAGTTTAAACTCCAACATTCTCCTGTCTGGAAACAGAAGCAGCAGCGGAGATAACGTGTCACCATACAAACACAGATCATCTACTGGAGGCTCAACTCGTGAAGTAAGTGACTTTAAACATGTTGCACATGTTTGGATTGTAGACAAAAGGAGACAGGGTCCCCTCATAAAGCCATTTAATGACTCAACTTGTGTTGCTGTAATGGGATTGGAGGTACTTCTGAGGTTAAGGGTATGTATGGTGTAAAATCTGCATTAGAACCAGTCAGTTCCCTCTCCTGTCAACCACCATCATCTTCATTTGTTTAACTCAACTGAGTCAAATTTTCCAACACGTCCCAACATTTGAAAGGGAGCTCTGTGATGATGAAATGGAATGACGGAGACGGCCCATAGCTTTTGTATAATTCAACTTCTGGTAACGAATATTTGTTTCTGTCATTTTCATATGGAAATGGTGGTTTATTAACACAACTTAGAAAAAGTGTTACTGTGACATGTTACGTAGGGAGAGAAAGGTAGAAGTATACAACGTCTTCATGTTTACTGTGCTCATTAATGACCTCGTTAGGGGACATTTTCAGATTTTCTGGAGTTCACGAGGTATCTTTTATTGGAAGTACCCCAACTAGTTAAAGTAATAATTATGGACATTAACATAGAGTTTAAAATACATTTTGCTATTCTTCATTACCGAGTGAAACAACTGTAGAACTTACAGTCAGTTTGTCCTTGAGGGCCCCACATACTGTAGTTATGTGATGGGCTGGGATTTTAAGAAGTGTGTATGGCTCCATATAGTGTGTGCTATGTGGGTCACTGATGGGCTGTTGAACACTGTGTGTGATTTACCATCAGGTTCGACATGGGCCCTTGTTGTGTTCACTTATATTATAAAAGCTCATGATTTTGGTGGGCTTTAAAGCCAGCCTATGTAACTTTAGCTAAACAGCAGCCATTGTTGACACAAGTGACAATTACAAGATGATGCCATGCTAAATAGAGATTCACTTGAGACTCACAAGCATAAGCTACTGGTCTTACCAGGCCAAGTAAGGCTGTAGAAGCAGAAACCCCAGAGGGAATTGAATTGAGCAAAAGTATACACTGATCAGCCACAACATTCAGACCACTGACAGGTGAAGTGAATAACACGGATTATCTCGTTACAATGGCACCTGGCAGTGGGAGGGACATATTAGACAGCAAGTGAACATTTTGAACTTTGTGTTGGAAGCAGAAAAAATGGGCCAGAGTAAGAATGTGAGTGACTTTGACAAGGGCCAAATAGTGCTGTCTAGATGACTGGGTCAGAGCATCTCCAGAACTGCAGCTCTTGTGGTATGTTCCTGGTCTGCAGTGGTCAGAACCTACCAAAAGTGGTCCAAGGAAGGAAACCGGTGAGCCGGCGACAGGGTCAGACCCGAGGCTCATTGATGCACGTGGGGAGCGAAGGCTGGCCCGTGTTGTCAGATCCAATAGAAGAGCTACTGTAGCTCAAACTGCTGAAACAGTCAATGCTGGTTCCGATAGAAAAGTGTCAGAACACACAATGCATCGCAGTTTGTTGCGTATGGTCATGGTGCCCCATACTGACCCGTGTCCACCGCCAAAAGCGCCTACAATGGGCACGTGAGCATCAGAACTGGACCTTGGAGCGATGGAAGAAGGTGGCCTGGTCTGATGGATCACGTTTTCTTTTACATCATGTGGATGGCAACGAGTTGGAGGTGTTGACTTGGCTTCCAAATTCTCCAGATCTCAATCCAATGGAGCATCTGTGGGATGTGCTGGACAAAGTCCAATCCACGGAGGCCCCACCTCGCAACTTCCAGGACTTAAAGGATCTGCTACCGACGGCTTGGTGCCAGACACCACAGCAGACCTTCAGAGGTCTAGTGGAGTCCATGCCTCGACGGGTCAGGGCTATTTTGGGGGCAAAAGGAGGACCTACTCAGTATTAGGCAGCTGGTCATAATGTTATGGCTGATCAGTGTATTTTATAGATAGATAGATAGATAGATAGATAGATAGATAGATAGATAGATAGATAGATAGATAGTAGATAGATAGATAGATAGATAGTAACTATATTGATCCCGAGGGAAATTCAAGATTATTTGTAGGAGGCGAAGATTGTGTTATTTGCTCTTTCAAAAGTTACACCATCTCACTTTAAATGGGAATATTAGGCGACAACATCGGCTCTAAGTGTATTATTGGTTAGCGCCTGGATAGCATGGGCTACATTTCTTTAGCTGATGCGCTAGAGGTCACCGCGATTCAACAAATAGAGCAGAAACCTGGCTCTGAACTCGGTGTGTGTGTGTCAATTGCACATTATCCAGCTTATCAGACTGCTCTCCAACGATATTAACTGGCAACTACACACACAAAATCATAACATGAAGACCGAAGCTGTAAAGGTTATGACCGTGGTGATGGCCGTGTTCTCTCTGCTGCCGTACCACCACACTTACAGAGCAGCTTCTTTCCTCAGGCTGTGAGACTCCTCAAATCATTCTCATTCTCCGTACTTTTTTTTCTTGTGTAACATAAAGGGTTTCGTTGTGCAACCCTGTGTTGTACAGTGACGATAAATTAACCTTGAACCTTGAAGAAGGAATTGATGTGTCAGAATCACAGCTGATTTGGTCCATCTGTAGATGGGATTTGTGTGATGCTGAATGAAAATGAACTATACTCAACACTCACACCTGGTTCTCACGTCAGGTTTTTTAAGTTCTCTGGCTCATCGAGAGCAAGACAGAAGTCCTTATTGTTGGACCCAATGGAAGCAGCCACGACACCAACATGGACCTTTCCCCCCTGGGAACCTTTTCTTAAACCTCCTGTGAAGAATCTAGGGGTTAATAATGGATAAGGACATTAGAATGGACAAAGACATAAACTAAGTTGTGAAATCAAGCTTTTTCCAACTGCGTCTTTTATCTAGGGTTAAGTCAATGAAGTCCTTTTTTTATCTTTTAATGATTTTGAAAAGGTAATACATGCTTTTATCACCACACGTCTTGATTATTGTAATGCACTTTACGTTGGTGTTAGCCAAGCTTCTTTGTCTCGCCTGCAGTTCGTTCAGAACGCAGCAGCTCGTCTTTTAACTGGTACACGTGAACGTGAGCACATCTCCCCTATTCTGGCTTCTCTTCAGTACGTTTTAGGATTGATTTTAAGATTTTACTATCAACATATAAATCTTTAAATAGGCAAGCTCCAACTCATCTCTCAGACCTTTTAAAACCACATCTCTTATCAAGGACGCTCGGATCCACTGGCCAGTTGCTCCTGACTGTCCCCAGGTCAAAGTTAAAGCTCATGGGTGACCGACATCCACATGTTGGGCTGTCCCTCACACTGCCTGTTTTTAAATCAAACCTCAAAACACACTTTTATTCCTTGGCTTTTGGCTCGGCACGAGAGAATCCTTTTTCCTTTTCTATTGGTCTTAATGCTTTTATTATAAGGGCCTTGGAAGGAGGTTTTGTTTTCACCGGCGTTGGTTTGTTTGTTTGTCTGTCTGTCTGTCTGTTAGCAGTATTACTCCAAAAGTTCACAATGGATTTGAATGACATTTTTTTGTAGGGGTGGCATGTAGCACAATGAACAATCCATTCGATTTTGGTGGTGATCCGAATCATGATCCGGATTCAAGAATATTTTTAAGGATTCCGATCAGCCTGAGCATTTAGACCACAGGGTATAACACATGCACAGTGTAATTGATGATACGTTGATGACGCATGACCCCGCCTTTAATGTCCTGTTGGTTTTAAATTGGTCTGTGTTTTATTGTGTTTTAGTTTTTATTTTATTTCACGTTTTTTATGTATAATTGTACAGCACTTTGGTCAACTTTTGTTGTTGTTAAATGTGCTTTATAAATAAATATGGATTGGATTAGATTAGATGATGTTTCTCTACGCCAAGACTATCGCTCATTATCACTCCCAAACTCATTTGATCAAAACTGATGCTTGGTCAGTGATCTTTTCCAAAGCCTAACCAACTACTTTTGTTGACTAAACCTAACCTAAGTAGTTTTGTTATGCAAGTAAACTTAAACACAAAGTAAACCTACGTTGGAAGTTTATTTTGAAAAGAGACTGTCTGACTATGCATGTAACGAGCGGAAACTGGAAGTTTATTTTGAAAAGACAGCGGTGTGTGTGTGTGTGTATGTGTGTGTGTGTTTTAGAGAGAGAGAGAGGGGAGTGCTATTTCCGTGGTCAGCTGGACTCCCAGTGTGCAAACATGTGCCTTGCACAGGATGATTCACCGCTTTCTAAAGCTTCACACGCACACACCAACAGAAGTTTTTAATTCAGTCCATTAAATATTTGCACACTCATTGCTGGGCAGAACACGGGGTCCATTGATTTGTAGTTCAACATGAGTGTTTCTGTTTGCATGCGTAGTGTGTGTGTGTGCACATGGGTTAGATTAGTGCACGTCACCTGATAGCTCCAGCTACAGTAGAAGGTTAAATAGGGTCAAACTCCTCCCTGTTTGGTCTCATCTTCCCCTTCCCCTCCTTAACACTTTCAGGTTTCATGACAGCTCACAGCTAACACCATGTACACTAGAGCTCCACAGAGTTTTACTGATGCAACAGTGATGGTGTTTAATGGTGACCGAATCAAGCCCCCAGGAAGAGCGCCGGTCATTGATGCCAATTTTTGTCGTGGCCAAACAGCGGTGCTACAACTTCCTTGTCCGTCACATGATGCCATTAGGCCTAAAAAGACTTTTTCCCATAGACTTACACTGGGAAAGAGACGTCTGTATCTAACTTTTTGAGGTGAATCAACTTTTAGTTACTTAAACATACATTTTACTATTCTTTATTACTGAATCATATGCAGTAACGGTAGTAATGACAAATTATAGGCAGCATGTCAAAATGTAATATTTTTAAACCTGCATTATGTACATATTTATGTTTAGTCTGTACGGATGGCCGATATGACAATATCTACAATGAAATGATAAACGTTTGCAATACTGTTTACACCGAGATAGCTGTCCTTTAATATCTGGGTGTGTTAAGCTATAGTCTGCAAATCACTTTGCTGGATTGCTTCATGACAATTTCAGGTTTCGCACCAGCTGCATGATAGAAGCATTATCAACATGCCCACTCGCTCACTGTAAATTCTCTATTCACACATGGTCAATCAGACTTTGTATTAGGAAGTCTATGAGAAAATGAGCCTACTTCTCACTTGATTTATTACCTCAGAAAACATTGTAGTTTATGGACTCAATCGCTAGTTTCAAGTCTTCTTCAGTACAGCATGATGCTAATTTCGTCTAATTTCGTCTAATGCTAAATGATAAAGCAGGGTGTGCTTAAGGGCGTGGCTACCTCATGATTCTCCTGTTTGGGTGTTTTTGTGTTTTTGTTTTAGAACTTTAACCCTTTCACATTGTGTTTTCACTTCATGAAAGTTACTGAACTGCTGAGCTGCTGCCCTGAGGCAGACGTTTCAAGACATTGAAAGCACGGACAAACAGATTAAAGAACAGTTTCCACACCAGAGCCATAACTGCACTAAACACAGCAAAAAACTTGAACATCTTGTAAATATTCACTGTGCAATAATGATATGAGTCGTGCAATACCTGCAGAATGTGAATGTCTTGTGTGTGGTGTGTGTGTGTTTTTATTATTATTTATTTTTTAGATAATTTTAGAGGCACGTTATTGTTTATGTTTCATGCACTTTTTAAGGATTGCATTTAAATTTCGTTGTACTTGTACAATGACAATAAAGATCTATTCTATTCTATTCTATTCTAATTGGAACATTTTGGTCGCCAAAAATGTCTTGTTCAGCAATCGGTTTTACTTAGCTCCACCTTCTTGTGTCAACTTCTGGTTGCACAAAAAACAAGATGATGACGGCCAAAATGCCAAACTTAAGGTTTCAAAAGCGCAGTCCGTAAACCAATACCACAGTGACCAGGGCTGGGCTGGCCATCTGGCATACCGGGTATTTTCCCGGGGGATGTCTTTTTTTGTTTTTGGCCCATCTTCTTCCTCATGTCCAGCTATCTTCTATATCACGTCTTTCCAGTGGTTGGCGCAGGTGAGCGCAGCGGCATTTGGTTCGGCCAGGTCATCGTTCGTACATTGTGGAGCTCGGCTACATCTCATGATGTGTTCCATGGGTTGGGATTCGCCACACACACATGCACATGCATGTTATTTTCCATTTATTCATGGAAAATAACATTTTGGCCCATAAAACAGGTCCCAATCGGCCCATTTCTTTCCCTTAATTGACACTGGGCTGGCCCAATCGCTCTGTGCCAGGCGGACACATTGAGGAGGAGAGGGAGAGAGATGAGGGAGTGTAGAGTTTGCGGTAAGCAGTTATGGGCTAGCAGGGGCAAAACAATTTAATTATAACTGATGAATATTAGTTTATGCTAGATATTCACACGCAAAGTTTATCCCAGAGGGGCGAATTATTCAGTTTCCTTTCCTGAGATTTCAAGTTAAATTAGAAGTTAAACATAAAAATGTTGTTGCAGTGTACTTATTATTTTGTTATTTTCATTGTTTTAAAGTCACCAGAATTCAGGAAACAAAGTCTCTGAAACTCAAATTTTTAAATTTTTGAGACCCCACTGCTTTGGTTTTGAAATCCTCCCCATTTTTGAGGTCTCAAGGTTGGCAAGTATGCAAAACAACCACATTTGAAGGGATTTCCTCGAACAGAGCCTTCAACAAAACGTAGTACACACAGCACAAGTGGCCAGTGATGGGGCCGATCTGGGCCAAAATGCCAGGGACGATTTTTTTGACCCAGTCCAGCCCTGACAGGGACTACGTCCACTTCTTATTTACAGTCTAATTCAGTCTAATTCAGAGTTGCAGTGCATGTGTGAAAGGGGCATAGAGTAGTAATACAGGATGGTGGAATGTAAGGATTTGTTGTACTTGTACTTGTTGGCTTCCAGCTGTGTGGTGGGCTAATGTTTTCCTGCTCTTGTGTGTCTACAGCTGTCATGGCTCCAAGCTTGGCCCAAGCGTACAGGAGGAGGTGGTGGATGGCTATCACAGCCATCATAGAGAACCTGCTCTGCTCTGCAGTTCTGCTGGGCTGGGGCTCACTGCTCATCATGCTGAAGAATGAAGGCTTCTATTCCCACCTTTGTATCGGTAAGACCACCATCCAAGCAGCTCCTCTGGTTATCTCTAGCACGGTGAACATCCACAGTCAGATATATCAGACATGTACCTCTCTTGGATTGTTTCAAAGATGCAGTTTTACTAAAAAAAAGGGCATTCTAGCTGCATTTCTGGTGATACAGTACAGACGGCGACAGACAGGATGCTTGAATGTTTTGGTGTCTGTGACTTGGTGAAGACATGCTCTGACCGTGATATTGACCAATGTCATTGATGGTGTTTCTGGTTCTTTGAGGAGACCATGAGTTTCTTTTTTTTAGGACTGGTTTCAGCTGTAATACAGTAGAACAAATAATCCAACAAGACCGACTGAAGTGTTTTTGTTCCAGTCTTTGTATCTTGCATTGTCCCTGAACTTTTTCCATTAGCTACTGTGCTCATCAAGTTAATTCATGTTTAAGCTTCATCCAAAATAAGCAGGATGGAGGCGCGTTTTTGTCAACTAGTTAACAGTAGAGGTCAGATGTGAGACAGGATGCATCTGGAACCCTCTGAAGTCTTCTCCATTTTTACATGACGTCCTTAATTCACCTTTTTCTTGCATATCAAAATTTGCAGAACACTCTCAGCCCTCTCTGCACTGAGGCTCCCATAAGTCCCAGAGCACTGTGTGTAAAGAGATCATTTGGCTCTAAAGTTGAAAAGTTGAAGTCCAGTTTTTTGAAATTCTTTAAATCTCTTGTGAAAACACAACTTTACTCGAGTGGACGAATCGCTTTATTGCTTGAAATGTGTTTACCAAAGTCTTAGGTTCACAAAAGTAGTGTAATATTTTAATAGGAGTAGCCGGTGTTTGTAAGCGAATGTGCACACGTATAGCACTGTTGAGCAAAAGCATCATTCACGTCACACAAAATACAGCGGTAGCAAAGCAGTGGGTGGTCACGGTGAGCTGTCATCATCAACAAAAGGGTGATCGACCCACACTCAAAGGAAGTATTACTTATAATTATTACGCGGCCGTGTTGAATACTCGATTCTGATTGGTCAATCACGGCGTTCTGCTATTTCCTGACAGCAGGCCGTTGGTATAATACAAAACTGCGATTCAGACCATAAACTCATTAGGAAAATGTTTGGTGAGGTTATAAATCAAGTGAGAAGTAGGGTCATTTTCTCATTGACTAGACTAGACTATACAAACCTTAAAACATTTTTTTTTAACTTAAATCAATCAGACTTCTTTTTGAGAGGAGTCGCCCACTGCTGGCTGTCAGACAGAATGCAGGTTTAAAACACTTCTGCATTGGCTTCACTGGTTACCCCTAACACTGACTGATGTTATCAGGGCCTATCCTATTAGTAGTAGTGTATTGTGTTTATTTTGGTTCATGTATTGTCATGCCTAATCTTCTTAGTGCAGTGATGAAGTGTTCATTTCTCTACTTTCAACAGTTTACCTTCTTCCGACTTGTTTTTTTCAATCTAGAAAATGAGACTGTCGTCACCAACGTGACTTCCACGGAGAGCGACGGCTGGCGGAGTTGTGTGGAGCAGGAAGAGGTATTGAACCTTGGCTTCACCATTGGCTCTTTCCTCTTGAGCGCAGCCACTTTACCTCTGGGGATCTTGATGGACAGATATGGGCCGCGCCCACTGAGGCTCATTGGCAGGTGTGACAGACAGACAGTTCTTTTATTATTTGATTTTTTTTTATCTGTAGATGAGAGTTGTCACCATATGAATTGAAAATGACATTGAAACCACACCCAGATGTGCTCTGACATCCCTGTGTATATATTTCAGTTCATGTTTCGCAGCCTCCTGTGCAATGATAGCTGCAGCTACATATGACCCTGAAGGTGAGACACCACAACATCAATACATCAAAACCTTGAATCCTCATGCTTCAAGCTTCCTTCAAACCAATTCCACTACTGCAACAGCATTCCCACAGAGATACAGTACTTTACAGCTCCACTTATTTTTGTAGTTTTGCAACCAATTGTGGTAACACTTAATCACCAGCTTCACTGTGAGACACTGCAACATCTTCACAACAGACTCCAACAGTTTAAAGGGCACATAAAATTCTCATTTTCAGGTTCATACTTGTATTTTGGGTTTCTACTAGAACATGTTTACATGCTTTAATGTTCAAAAAACACATTATTTTTCTCATACTGTCTGTCTGAATATACCTGTATTCACGCTCTGTCTGAAACGCTATGCCATTTCAACGGAATGGCAATGGAATTGCGTTGCTAGGAAACAGCAACGCAATTCCTGTCTGACTTCCTGTCAGCTGATGTCATTCACATACACTGCAACAGGAAATAAACTGGGACACATTTAGTATGTTTACGTTTAAAACTGTGAATTTGTCTAAATATTGTAGATTTGTGACATCACAAATGGACAGAAATCCTGACGGTTTGTTTCAAATGCACAGTTTCTGAATATGGGCTGTGTGTGTTTCTCCGAATATTGAGTGTTTTGATACTTTCACAGTATTTATATATCACTTAAACCTGCTTTATAATATAAAAGACATGAAAATCTCACTTTTTATAATGTGGGATCTTTAAGGAACTTGGAAGAGAAAGAACAATTAATACTCAAACTGTGTATATTTTGTAGCCGGTCTTCCTGGTTCTTCACTTTGACCCAACCTATTTACCATCATTTTCTACGCGATGAGATTATAACTGACATGTTGGACGCACTCACTTTCAGGTGGGAATGATGGGACAAAGGTACAAAAATGAACGTCCACATTGTAAAAAAAAAAACTAAAAAAAAAACTGAATTTACCATTCAAATTTTTTTTATGGTAATCTTCATTTCCATGTGTTCCATCAGTGCTGTCTTGCCTCATCTTCCTCGCTGTCTCCTTCAACGGTTTTGGAGGAATCTGCCTGACCTTCACTTCACTCACAGTATGATTACCACTCACACACAGGCACACACACACACACACACACACACACTTTGCAGACTAGCCTATAAAAATGTAGTCACAACCGAACCAGAACAAAATAGTTCCTCGCACTGAAAAATAGCTACTTATATTACAAAATTCCGGTTTGTCGCAGTGGCAGTGGGTGAGGTAAAGTAGCCCAGGCGTCCCTCTCCCTAGCTATTTCCTTCATCTCCTCCTGAGGAATCCTGAAGTTTTCCCAGCAAGCCCCCAGGAAGAGCGCCAGTCATTGATGCCAATTTTTATAGTGGCCAAACGGAGGTACTGCAACATCCGTGTCCGTCACGTGATGCCATTGGGCCCAAAAAGACTTTTTCTCATAGACTTACATAGGGAAAGAGACGTCTGTAACTCAGTGGATAAATTTTTTTGGGTAAATCAACTTCCCATCATTATTATTTAAATCATTAGGTCCTAAGAGTTGGATTAAGCTATTAGTGCATTTTACAGCTTTTAGGACCTAATGATTTAAATAAGGGCTATTAGAGTGTTCGTACTGGGGAGTTGATTCACCTAAAAAAAAAAATTACCCGCTGAGTTACAGACGTCTCTTTCCCAATGTAAGTCTATGAGAAAATGTCTTTTTGGGCCCAATGGCATCACGTGACGGACACGGGAGTTGTAGTACCGCCGTTTGGCCACTACGAAAATTGTCATCAACGACCGGCGCTCTTCATGGGGGCTTGGAGTGGACCGGGGTACTCAGTTGGTTGCAATCTACAACCTCACTGCTAAATGCCACTAAATCCTACACACTGGTCCTTTAATGAGTTATCAGATACCTACCGTGAGTTGGTGTTCAAATCATCTGTTCGCTGAACAGAGAGTTTGTGTTTTCGGAGCAATGGGACTTCGGAACAATAGCAGTTTTTTGGGGAGATAACGGGCTGTCAAATGGGCTTTTGAGTCCAGTGGGACATTTTTTCAGACTATTGGGGTTTTGGAATAATGGACTGTAGGAACATGGCATTGCACCCTCTACATCTACAAACATAACGTTTGGTATTCATGTTCCAAACAGTGTGTGTGTGGTTATGACTGCTCTTTGGGTACCTGGGATTAGATGCACATGTTCATCTGTGTGTGTGTGTGTGTGTGTGTGTGTGTGTGTGTGTGTGTGTGTATTTTGCGAAGCAGCACATGCTGTT
>CAKAOI010050097.1:195578-224757 GCA_916701655.1 Sebastiscus albofasciatus | reverse complement strand
AATAGCAGTTTTTTGGGGAGATAACGGGCTGTCAAATGGGCTTTTGAGTCCAGTGGGACATTTTTTCAGACTATTGGGGTTTTGGAATAATGGACTGTAGGAACATGGCATTGCACCCTCTACATCTACAAACATAACGTTTGGTATTCATGTTCCAAACAGTGTGTGTGTGGTTATGACTGCTCTTTGTGTACCTGGGATTAGATGCACATGTTCATCTGTGTGTGTGTGTGTGTGTGTGTGTGTGTGTGTGTGTGTGTGTGTGTGTGTGTGTGTGTGTGTGTATTTTGCGAAGCAGCACATGCTGTTCCACGTATTCAAAATTCTCTTGCGACCTCTCAGCCAATCCAAAGCATGGGCAGCCAACACACCCTCCGACGGCCCTGTCTCCTTGTCAACACCATCTCTCTCTCTCTGTCTCTCTCTCTTTCCCTCCCACTTCCTGACCTATACCATGTCCTGGACTTGACATGGTCATTGTGGCCTCATTGCTGTCATTCCTGGTCTGGTGTGTGTTTGTGTCTGCTGTGTTATTATCTTGTTGATAAGCTCTTAACATATCTACTTGATACAAACAGTGCACATTTCCAGCTAACCTAACTTAGCTGCAAACACACTCTGCTCTGTGTAGTTTGATAAGGCAGTTTGTACTATAATAAATTGACTGGCCAAAGCCATCAGGTTTTTGTTTTAACTTCCGACATGTCATGGAAAACCTGGAAAACAGTTGACCAACTTTCCAGTCATGGAAAACACATGAGAGAAAAAGTCAAATGTCCTGGAAAATCTTGTGTTGTCCTTTAGCTGAGAATGAACAACTACACCATCTATCAGAGCTCCCCAAAACAGATAACACTGCCATCTAAAAGGGGCTAAGTAACGCATTACTGTAATATTATCATGTTATTATTAATGTTGTGAAACAGCTTTTTATGTGTGATTTTTCACAGTAACAACAGGGTGGTTACCGTGAAATGGTCACGGTTGTGTTCAGGCAACAAAACCACTGAGTTAGGTTTAGGAAAAACATCATGGTTGAGCTTGAAATAAGTACGTAAACTAAGTAAAATACGTACGTAAACAACGTAACATAAGTATGTAAATCACATGACAAACGTCACTTCAAAATAACTCGGCAAAACTGGGACACGAACAGCGGTCTCCTGGTTGAAAGTCCTGTTTGTTTGACCCGTCCACCGCCCGCCTCCCGCCTCCCGCCTCCCGCTTCCCGCTTCCCGCCTCCCACTTCCCACCCACCCGCCCGCCCACAACATAAGCAGTCTGTCTCACTCTTTATATTACGTCACTAGCTATTAGCGTAGCATATTCAGTGTAAACAGACTACATGGCATGAAATGACAAAACACGAACGGTGTTGTTATTGCACGTGAAATGATTTACAAATCGCCATGTCATTCATTCTCCATCTGGTGATACCGGCGCTGAAATTGAATTGGGTCCACAGACAGAGTGGGCCGATCAACAGACCAATTGGAAGAAGGCGCAGAAGATGAGAGTTCATTTGTTTCCTTGAACAAAGTTTTAGGTAAACAGTTTAGGTAAATGGAGTTTTGATCACCATCTCGCCCTGAATACGGCTTTGAGAGTCGAGAGGAATCATATAATACATCTGCACCATCAGCTGAAAGTAAATGACCTCCAGATAATACAAATCATGACTCAATATTTCGTCTCTGATCTCCTTTCAGTTGACACAACCTCTGTTAGCAGCTAAGACCAGTGCTGAAAATAAATAAAATCTCACTCATTTACCAATCTTATGTAGATTTGTCTATTTTTGTTCATAGATTTTAATAAAAATATAAGAGCATACTGTGTCCATACATCACTTTAATTTAATAACATACCCGTTGGGCACATCTGTAATATTAACATGGGTCAAAAAAGCTCATGCAGTTCCAGTTAATAGAATCTAAAAGGGGTGTGTTTGAACCTTTTTTCTCTTGGAGTAGGAAAGCTTTTATCCAGTGAGTTTAAAATTTGTCAGATTAGAACCTTTGGGATAAGAGGGCGAAAAACACACAAGCAGAGTACACAATGAACTACGTGATTGTCAAAGAGCCAAGAGACCCTGAGAAGGATATCAGTCTACAGTGTTGACAGAGGTGGAACAGCTCTGTGTTTGTCAACACTGTCAATAGAAAACCCCACATTGCAATAAACCACTAAACTACTGCCCCCATGACTGGGTAACCCTGTCTCCTACTAAATACACTCCCATACAACTAAACTGCATTCTCAATTACGTTTAGAGGGGAACCGTATTTGAACATGTGGTTAAATTGTAAATTGAAACCAAACAAAAATGCAACAAAAGTACTTGGCTAAGTTTAGTAAAACATCGTGGTTTGGCTTCAAATAATGTTACATTATTTAAGTTACAGACGTAAATTATTCAATTTTTGTTTCACACAGAACAGTGGATGTATTTGTGATATATCAAAAACAAAAGTAATCTGGGAATAAGTCAAGTCAATGTTATTTGTATTGCCCAAAA
Organism: Sebastiscus albofasciatus; assembly: GCA_916701655.1. NCBI lineage: Eukaryota > Metazoa > Chordata > Actinopteri > Perciformes > Sebastidae > Sebastiscus > Sebastiscus albofasciatus. The sequence continues at coordinate 222,239 of CAKAOI010050097.1, read as the reverse complement.
TCACAAATTACAAATGTGCCTCAGGGGGCTTTACAATCTGTACAGGATACGACATTCTGTGTCCTTTACAGTACGACCCTCTTATCGGATAAGGAAAAACTTAACCAAAAAAAAAGACTTTTAACAAGGAAAAAATGTTAGAAACCTCAGGAAGAGCAACAGAGGAGGGATCCCCCTTCCAGGATGGACAGACGTGCAATAGATGTCGTGTGTACAGAGTAACAACATGATGAAAATACAACATAGACAATCCGTATGACAAAAAATAATATATGTAATGTGAACATATGTTAGAAGGTGGATACAGGAGGATGTCAAGCAGCTTACGGGCGTCGGCAAACAGATAGAGCCAGAGCAACACAACCTCCTCTCCACCATGGAACCTAGAGAGAGCTTCCAGGCGTCGGCAAACAGAGCAAGAGCAACACAACCTCCTTTCGACGGCAAACAGATAGAGCCAGAGCAACACAACCTCCTCTCCATGCCAGATAGATAGAGCCAGAGCAACACAACCTTCTCTTCACGCCAGATAGATAGAGCCCGAGCAACATGACCTCCTCTCCACGCCAAACAGATAGAGCCAGAGCAACACAACCTCCTCTCCACGCCAGATAGATAGAGCCAGAGCAACACAACCTCCTCTCCACGCCAGATAGATAGAGCCAGAGCAACACAACCTCCTCTCCACCATGGAACCTAGAGAGAGGACCATATTTTTGTTTGTAATTCACAGTTGCTTAGTAATGTAAATGTATGTTACCCATGCCAATAAGCCCCCTTGGACTGAAGTAATTTGTTAGAGAGGCTAAATCTCCTGAAGGACAGAGGTCCAGGTCTGTCATGTGGAATGAGGCACCACCAGCCGGAGAGGCAGAGAGACGTCACAGAACGGCTGATGGTCCATGTTACGTCCACTAGGTGGAACAATAACTGAACAACAACCAAAGATTAGACAGAGTCACAGTGAAGTGCAAAATTAAAGGTGTTTCTTAAAGAAACTAAAGGTTGACAAATGGGGTGGAGGTAGGGACAAAATGGTTGTGCCAAATAATCAAAATCAATAAATCAAAACCAGGCCTAACTAAGTCTCTGCCTTCTTTACAAAGAAGCCTGTAATACTAATACTAATACTAATACTAATACTAATATAATATAATATGAATAATAAAAATAATAATAATAATAATAAATAGGTTTCCCTCGAAATGTCATTCAAAACAATAGAGTTTTGTTGTTTTTGTTGGAAGGTCATTTTTAGGAGACCAGACTGGACTGGGTTGTAATTTGTCCTGACCTTCAGGACAAACAACACACTGCTGGTGGTGTACGGGGGCTGCAATGAATATCAGAGTTGCTGGGGACACTTCAGTGTTTGTGTTTTTGTCCTGGCCTCAGTTCATACGGGTAAACCTGAATAACTAATCATTGAACTTTGCACCACAAGGGGATTAAACACTCTGGATCACTGCTACACGCCATTCAAAATACGGCTACAGCGACCGCACAGCCATCTTGCTGAGCTCAAAGTATTCAAACAGACTCGAGAGGTCACTTTAATTAGGCCAATCGTCTGCAGTCTGACACAGTCTGGAGCTTGTTTAAGGACACCACCGCCAATGTCACCGATGACATCGATTAAGGATCCCAACCACCCTTATAACGGCCTTTTCACACATATACACACTATTTAAACTCTTTTTAATGCACAAATTGAAGGCACTGAAATTGTACGTAACCTTATATGATTACATGTGACAAATTGATTGATTGATTGAATGATTGATTGATTGATCGATTGATTGATTGATTGATTGTATGGGATATACTATTGGCAACATTGTAGAATTGAAATAAACAGTCATCCATAAAATCTGATATGAGCAGTAAGTTTAAACTGAACATGACGGCCTGTAATGTGAACAGAGCCGCGTGCAGTGTGATTGGCGGCACTCCAGCTGCGTCTATAGTTAGAGTGAAAGTCTGTAGACACACACACACACACACTCCGAAACTTACCATCTGCATAGCCAGAGAATGTTCACATGCACATACCCACACACACACCAAGTTGTCATAACAAAAGGGATGGGTGGCGGTCACAGTGACACAGGGGCAGTGTGTGCGTGTGTGTGCGTGTGCGTGCGTGTGTGTGCGTGTGCGTGCGTGTGCGTGCGTGTGTGTGTGTGTGTGTGTGTGTGTGTGTGTGTAAGAATGCAGTAGCACCGCCTAGGGGTTTTCAAAGTGAATCATTGAGAATCTACATTAGTTTACTCATAACATTGATTTAGTTTACTCATTTTAGTCGGTTTCACATCGTATGTTGTTTTATAGAAATACCTGAAAAAAGGTCAAAAGGTCATATCTGATTAAAGGAATCAGCAGCAGCTTATTTGGTCACTTGGTGGTCGAATAGTCCTTTTTCTCTTAGGAAGGTTCCTAACGGAGTGAAATGACCCGGAAGTATCTCTGTAGCAGCCGTGATGAGAGCTGGTCGAATCCTCTAAATGCTGAGGAAAGGAGCTTCAATGCTTCCTTTATTATCTCCTTTAGCAGAGGATACACTGGACCATCCTTTACCAAAGGAAAGGAGAGAATAACATCCCATAATTCCTTGCGGCCGCAGCATTTAAAGCGACGCACCATTCGGCCGTTCCTGATAACAAATGATGTGCTGATCGATATGCTAATTGGGATTCATGTGTAATAGGAGTGGACAGTGAGAACCATTTTGTTTCACTTTATTTTTAATTATTGATTTATTTCGAACATGTAACAAATACCTTAGTAAAAAACAAAACAAGAATAACAACTAAAATGAGCAGTAAACCATTAATTAACAATGAATCCACATAAATAAGTATTACATGTCCGAAAAGAAGTTGGAAGAAGTACATGGTCCTACACCTTCTCCATAACTCGGACAACTACCTCAATATTTATCATATATTCCTTTGTTTATTTCAGTTCCAACCTCGGTAATGAAGTGATGTCTTTCACCGGTTGTCCACGTTTTTTTATCTGTTGATAAAGTGTTCCAGCAGCAGGAGGACCTGTGGTATCTCTCTGTCACACACCGCGGGTGAAGCAGCCTGTCATTGAAAGACCTATTTAAGAACGGACGGATGGAGCAGCGCCTTTTGTAGTCCGTCTTCAGAACATTGTAGTTTCACCACAGCAGACCTGCGTCACTAACACCCACTGCTGTCACATCATAATCACAGAGCCTATAGTGAAAGTGCAGTTGGATTCTCTTTACACCACATTTGTCTTTTCCTAAATCCTTCTGAATTCTCCCTTATACCTTTCCTTGAACTCACAACGTTTTCCTTCGAGGTCAAAGGAAAAGTGGTTAGGAAAAGACGTTAGGACTTACAGTTGACTGATAATGATAATGTTTAATTTATTCATTTGATATTATTATTAAGTTTCCTTGCTCTTTAATCTCTGTCTCTCTCTGTCATCTAGCTGCCTAACATGTTTGGGAATGTACGGTCAACCATCCTCTCCCTGATGATTGGCTCCTACGCTTCTTCAGCTGTCACCTTTCCTGGTGTAAAGGTACACACAAACACAAACACACACATACACGCATGCATGCACAAATCTACTTGAACTGTTGGTGAAAAAAAAGACTTCTTCATACAACATAATCATAACAAAAATCCTTATTTAAGATTGTTGTCATTGCCTTGCTTGTGCAGTTTTACCATTAAATATCCAGTTCGCAAGATTTTTTGCCAACTGTGCCTATTATTTATTTATTTATTGCACATTCTACATTTATTTATTGACAGGCTGTACACACTATGTTCACCCATTCACTCTCTATCTTTTATATCTCTATTATTGTTTTTATAATTTTTGTATACCTTTACCTCTCCTGTGATTCACTCTGTTTGCTGATGTTGCTGCTTTGACACCTGAATTTCCCTCCGAGGATTAATAAAGGTTCATCTCTTATATTATTATAACACTTTACAATACGATTTGATTAGGAGTTACTGATTAACTACAAGCAGTTAGCTCCTCATTCACTCAAAATGTTATTTCCCTTATTGCAGTGGTTCTCAAAACATGGTACGTGTACCACTGGTGGTACGCGTGCTCCCTCTAGTGGTATGCAGAGGAATCTTTGAAATATTTAAAAAAAGTGAAATAAAATTAATTTAAAAACATATAATACTATCAAAATACTACTACAAATGAAAATACCTTAACCATGAGATCACCAAAATGGGATTTAAAATAAGTTTTGGTTTTTCTGTAATATTTTTATTTTGAATCAAAAAAGCGTATGCATGCGCTGCCACGTAGCTGCTGCGTGGCAGACGTAGCAGCTACGTAGTCTGGTAGTAGTGCGTGCAAAACATCCACAATTAGTTACAAGCTGAACTGTGATGACAAGATAGTAAGCGGTAGGAGGTAGCTAAAATGATGAAGGGTTCAAAAACACTGCAATCGTGGCTCCAAACGGGAACTATTATTATGGTTTTATGGAAGAGTTTAAGTGCCAGTTCTAGTGCTACCCCTTTGTACAGCGGGGCTGACAAAAGTCAACAATAAGTAATATTCTATTTAGGAATAAATTTGCCTCCTGCGTGAACTGTGCATTGCTGACTAGGGTATAGGCGTACGCTAGTGTATTTTAACATGGGTCATAATGGTGGTACTTGGAGAGCCAAATATTTTCTGAGGTGGTACGTGATGTAAATAGTTTCAGAACCACTGCCTTATTGTATAGTGTTACCCATGACTCTATTGTGAATTATATAATTACAAAAGTGCATTTTAAGACTGTGAACTGTGGGTATAGTACAAGAAGCATTACGGAAACATTAACAAAAGAAAGAAAGGAAAAAGGGAAGAAAGATGGGGGAAATGGAGAGGATGGAAGGAAGAACGAAAAGAAGGAGGAATAGATTAGAAAGTAAAAGAAGTGCAGAAGTAACAGAAAGGAGAAAGAGGGGAAATGGGTTCACGGTGGGATTTCACGGTGAGTGATGACCTTTAAGCAGTTCCATCCATCCATCCATCCATCATCTGCAACTGCTTATTAGGGGTCGTGGGGGGCTGGAGCGATCCCAGCTGACATTGGGTGAAGGTGTGGTACACCCTATTCAGGTCTCTAGCCTATCACAGACATGATAGACACGTAGAGACAGACAACCATTCACACTCACATTCACACCTACGGGCAATTTAGAGTCAACAATGAACCTAACCTGCATGTCTTTGGACTGTGGGAGGAAGCCGGAGAAAACCCACGCTAACACGGGGAGAACATGCAAACTCCACACAGGAGGATTCCAACCTGCGACCCTCTTGCTGTGAGGCGACAGTGCTAACCACTGTGCAGTTGTTAAAGTTAAATATAATGCAAATGTAAGGATGCAATAAGGTCAATTTTACAACATGCTAATGTACACTTTTTTAAACCATATTTGCTTCTCCCTCTCTCTCCTGTTCATCCCTTTCCTTATTTTGTCTCTCTCCTTACCCGTCTTCTCCCCATCTTATCGCTCTCACCACTCCAGGTGATTTATGACTTTGGCGTGTCATTCCGCACCATCATGTGGCTTTGGTCCGGTCTGGCCGGCTTAGTCTTCGTCAACTGCTTCCTAAACTGGCCTGCTGAATCCTTCCCTGCGCCCGAAGACGTCAGATACACGTCAGTGAACTCCGCATCCTGCGGTCACATTATTGTACTCATGGAAACACACAAACACAATCATCCCTGTAAAGTCCAGTAATGAGTTTTACCGTTGCTACTTGTAGCATTATTGCTTGTAGCAGATTTAATAATTAATTAACATTAAAATATGTAACTATAATTAATAACTAATCATAAACTCATGAATTGAACAGGTAGATTCAGCAACTGGTATCTATCAATTCAATGACATTTATCTGGTAAATGTAGTTTTAAGGTATTAATGTATGAGTTTAAGAAGCACCAGGGAAGAGTGTGAAGCAGTTTCATTGAAATTCTAAATTTAGGTTTAGAGCTTATTGATGAATTACTTAATTGGTCTTGCATCTAGCATCTCATACCAATTTCTTGAATAAAGTAAGTAATGAGAATAAAGTCATAACTTTACGAGAAAAAAAGTAATTTCCTCCTCCAAAAAAGAGGCAATTTCCCCATCAGGTCCGTGTGGTTCTTTCTTCGGAATTAACACAGTTTTTCCCCTCTAAAATAACACATAAAATTAATATGATATTATGACTTAATTCTCATAGTACAATTTTTTCTTTTAAACTTATGACATTATTCTCATAATATTCCAACTTTTTTTTCATAAACCTATGACTTTTTTCTCGTAAAGTTATGACTTTATTCTCGAAATCTCAGATTTATTTATTTTTTCCTAATACTCCATCGTGATTTTATATGTCCCACTATACATTCAATCTCTTTCTCTTTTGTCGGCAGTAAAAAGGTGAAGCTGAGTGGAGTTGTGACAGAGGACAAGATTACTGGGGACAGGTACGTCACCCATGTGACTGTCATGGAAGACACGATGGGACCTAACCAGTCAGAACCCGAGCAGACAGACTCCAAAAGCACAACCCAGGGTAAGATATTAAACTTTTTATGTTTCTACTTGATGCCAGAATGGAAAGGTGTGAAACAGCGTTTAGATCTCTGCAGTATATATGACACCAAGCCCTCTGTTGTCGTACGGGTGCAAAGCAGGAGTTCTGATTTTTGTGCTCAAAATAAATGAAAAGACCTGTAGGTGTACCATGAAATGAATCAAGCAAATGTAAAGAAGACTGCAGCAATTTAGCACTGCACTTCCATAAAACTGGGGGATTCACAAGAGAGAGATTCTTTAAAATAATGGTCAAATTTGGTGCCTCAGAGGCCAAGATATCCTGATGTATAAACACCTTTGATTTCATTTAAAACTGCTAATGATGATATTTACATCTTATGAGTTGAATTTTTAACAACTTACTGTAAAAGTACGAGTTGAACCAATTGTATTTTTTAAAGTTACTATGAGGAACTTTTAACTGGTTATGAAATGTTATGAAGTCTCAATGCAACACTGATGCTTCTATATGACCTACATAGGTAAACAAGAACATCAGTCAGACGATTGGCTAGTTGTTCTTAATGCTTATCATCGGTGCCACGGGGTCAGATACAATCATGCAGGTTCACCAGAAACTCCTTCAGCTCAGACTCAGCTGGGCCTCCGACGGTGACACGCCCCCCCCATAGACAGACCCAGATCCAGCTTCGCTGCCGCCTTCGACCTGCAGTCGGAGCTCCGGCGGGAGGTGGAGCTCCACCACGCTGCTGGAGGCCCATGCAGGCAGCATAGAACCAGAACCAGGACTGCGCGGGGCAGACTGTCAGACCCTGCTGCAGTAAAATGAGAACACTTCCGCTTTTGTCCACAGGGACCGCCAAAATCAACACCAAAAATGGAAGTTCTTCGTAGAAGTTTTAAAAATGACATGAAGTCACAGTAAATCCCTGCTCCATATTCTTCACACTCTACGTGATAAGGTAACATATCTGATGTCTTATACAAAGTGCCTGTTACTACAGCCACAGACTGTGTGCCACTCAACTACATACTGATAAAACAACACATGAACCAATGAAAATATCAATATAACTGCATATGGATTCAAAACTGGAACTTTTGCCAACATGATGGACCAACTGATAACATTTGAATTGATTCTTCTACTGTTGTTTTACAGTGAAACTGGTTCTTTTAGTGTAGCGTGAAACTTCCTGAGGCTTCAACTGAAAGTGTCACTTGTCGTTGTCGTGCTTTCACGAGTCTCATCCACTGAATTGGAGTGTTTCAAACTGGTTCCTTGCTCTGCTGGTAGTGAATAAGTACACAGTGAATTAGGATGCTGCTTCAATGAATATTATTTCTGATGTATTTCATTGATGTATTAGTCACCTCCATTAACCTCTGAAGTTTTGCATGTAACGCCAACTCCAGGGTCAGGTATAAAGTGCCGTGAAAAATAAAAGAGAAACAGTTCATTCTTGGAATTTTCTATGGAACTGAACTCCCAGTGAGCTGCAACAATTTGGCTGAATTGTTTGAGTCCGGTCGCCTCGCAGCGAGAGGGGTCGCAGTTTCAATGGGTGAACGGATGTTTGAGTGTGTGTGTGACTCCATGAGTAGCTCTCTACCTGAACTAAAGGTTGCTTCAACATAATTATCTCTCTCGCTTTCTCTACTTCTTCAGGCTCGGTGCCACTCTGTCATTCGGTGTGCACTCCCATCTTGCTGTGGAGTCTCATCACCATGGCGATGACCCAGCTGAGGCTGATCTTCTTCATGGGTGCCATGAACAAGATGCTGGAGTTCCTGGTCACCCACGGCAACCCCAACCGTAAGAATAACAACCTACATGAATATATATTTTTTTTAAATAACTGAAGGACCATTTTGTTATCATTGGACAAAACAATGGTAAGAGGCATGAAGATTGTTTGGTTCCCTTTGTCATCAATGGAGAAAATTATAGGTGAAGCAATTAGAATGTCAGGCTTTAGAAAATCTAGCCCGTGACGGGAGACTTTGACCAATCACAGGTCATTTCAGAGAGAGAGAGTGTTCCTATTGGCTGTGCTTCGGCTGGTGGGCGGTGCTTGGTATTTCCTCAACAGATCTCAATATGGCTGCCGGGTCACAAACTTTCTCGTTTTACAGCTAAACAGTACACTACAAGATGTTTCTGAAAACATTTGAGGAGAGAAATAGACATTACCGTAACATAATATTGATTCATATTTGATCAGCCTAGTTTGACCGTTTGGTCGGAGTTCGCGAGTGATTGACAGCTGGCTCTCATAGACGGCAGCTGGACAGCGGACAGCTCTTACTGCTTGTTTTCCTCTGGTCTGTGAAATCTTGCGGATGCCCTTAGGAGCACCAGAGGAACACAGAGACACATTTTTCAGGTTATCTGTTTCATGTACTACTGTCAGGATATAGTGACCGTTTTATTTTAATCATATTTACTCCAATCTTGCCTACTCCAGCTTTAATCAGTTAGTTGATTTGTCAATTATAAAAATTAAAAAAAAAAAAAATAAACTTTTTAAAAAAATCAGTGTTGACTAAAACTGATTAATTGTTTCAGTCATATTTCATGCAAAAATACCAAACATTTTTTATGGTTTTATCTTCTCAAATGTGTACCGTCAATTTAATGAAATTGCAGTAAACTGAATCATTTTGAGGTTTGGGCTGTTAGTCTGATAAAACAAGACATTTGAAGGTTTGAGCTTTTTTTAATTGTGACTATAATATAGAAGAAATGGATTGATCAAACCAGCAGAATAATCCATAATGAAAATAATCAGTAGTTACAGCCCTATATAAAATATAAAATATAAAAAATTAACTTCACCTCAGCCAGCTACGAGAGAAAAATGCTGCTAAACATTATTGCGGGAGTAATAATATTCTAATAATATACTATGTAATAATATCATTATTATATACATCTTATATACATTATGAAGTACAATTTCCTGATAATACTTCTGCACGTTTACTTTAATTTCTCAATAGATTGAGTATTTTTGCATGAAAAATAACTGAAACAATTCATCAGTTTAGTTTTCAAAACACTTCTGAACTAACACCAACACTAACGGGGCATTTATCGGCCTTGAGCACTTCTATTTTCAATACTTTAACTTAATTTTCCTGATAATAATGTTGTACTTTAATTTCTTAATACATTGTGTATTTACAGTGTATTGGTACTTTTACTTAAGTAAATAATGAACTAACTCCTCCACCACTAATATTTACCCTTGACACAGTCAATCAATCAACTGATTGAATCATTGGCTTTCAAAGCACCAAAGCAGTGCCAAATGTATTTATTTATTTATTTTTACATGCTGACTAGGCTGATGTGTTCTGCTTGGAAGTTTGTGGGGCAGTCAATGTTTAACAGAAAAACTACTTCAGGTAATCATTTGTGGTGTGAAAGCAAAGCAGACCAACCACACTCTTTGTGACAGTAATTATATGATTTTAGCATGAATTCAAAAGCTGAATTATAATAGTGGGGCGTCGTATCTCAATAGTACCATGACAATTGTTCATTTTGTGATAAAAGCACCAAATTTGGCGGTTGTGTTGATAGATATATTTGCAACAAAACTGGATATTGGGACTTCACGAACACATCCTGCGTGGCCGTGGCAGCCATTTTAAAAATGGTCACAAACAGCTAGTCAAACTTTCCTATCCCATAGGACCCACATACATGCAATAACGGACATAATCATGATCTTAGTTACCCTAAGAACCAAATAAAATACTCACTTACAATTCTATGGACTTTTACGAAGTAATTGGCATTTCATTACATTATAATTTTATTATATAGTGCCGTGAATTAGTAAAAATGGTTCTCGTAGCATTATTTTCTCAGATGTTTGCTACTACAGCAATCTTTTTTTTATTTTGAAAAGTACATAAACACATAACATGCCTATAATTATGTAGAATGTTGACATCTCATGTATTGCTTTCCGGATTAAAAGATTAACAGAATACAAATTTGAAAAATCTCAAACCCATGAAAAACTAGAATGGCATTCGGAGAACGGAGACCTCCTTGTCCTCTCCGTTCAGCTTGGGCCATCATCCATGTGTGTTTTTGTTTATGTTGAGATCAGCTGTACGTAGCAGAGCAGCGTAAAACAAAACAGAAACAAAATATAACTCACCATCAAACCATTCAACTGTAATTTCACAGAGTTTAATGAGAAAAAAACGCTGAATCTACAGGCGAATCTAGAGTTAAAAACATTCCTGAATCTGGATCATGAACTGGATTGTCACCAAAATCTAATTGATTGTTCACTGTGCTACACTCCACCCCTCCAAACATTTTTATTCAAATCCATTACGGACTTTTGGAGTAATCCTGGTAACGGACAAACAAACAAACAAACCAACGCCGGTGAAGACATAACCTCCTTCCTAGGCCTTCAGCCTTGGTGGAGGTAATTACCAGAAAACATGCTACATTGTGATATATGTATATTATACCGAGGCTTTGTCACGGCCGTCGGCGTTCGGTACCAACACACACGGCACCCTTTAGTTGCGGTATGGAACACACCGGGCGCTCCATTAACTACAATGTAAACCTATCTGCGGCGTCAGTAAACGCTCCGAGAAAGTACACCAGGAGTGACTGTGGTGACGTAGTTTAAAGACTGAAAAGACACACACCGGGCGGGCGGAAGGGGAGGTGGATGGGTCCAACAAACACAGGGCTTTTGAGCCCAACTATGTAGTTTTCTTTTGAAGTAATTTTTTATGATTTCCAGTCACCCATGACAGTTGTAATTTTCAGTCTATCCGTCTGTCGAGTTCAACAACACATAATATGTTATCCTTTTGCTGCTTTGTTTGTTTGTTTTTAGCAACGTGGGTATTTTATAGGCTAATTCCAGTATTGTTAGACTCAACATATTTAGTTTTGACAACTTTTTAGGCCTCAAATGAGTAAGTAAGTAAATGATTAATCTTACTAGAATGCTGTTGGCAGCTGGAAAAAGGCTTTGAAACAGCTACTAGACTTTCATGTTCACATATAAATTTAACAGTGAGTCTTTTTTTTTTTTTTTTTTCCAATTCAAGAATAAATTAAAAATCAAAATGATTTGGCTCCAGCCCTGACACTGCCAGAAAGTGACTTTGAAAGTTTTTCTTTTTAACCAGATTGTAGTCTGAGGCTCTCTTGATGAGTATTTTTCATCTACATCTTCTGTATGAACAAAACAATGACTCATCCTTGGTTTTACAATCATCCACAAACATCCACGAACCCTTACATCACACGACGTTATTGAAAAAATATGACATTCACAGCTGAACTGCTTCATATCAAAAATGTGTTGTTTTTTTTTAAATGTAATAATATAATATAATCTGATATAGCTTCTCGTTTATTTGTGAGGTGTGTGTGTGTGTGTGTGTGTGTGTGTGTGTGTGTGTGTGTGTGTGTGTGTGTGTGTGTGTGTGTGTGCGCGCAGCTCCTTTTTGGTGCAGTGCTTCTTCAAGTCACAAAATACATCTTACTTGAATTGATTTGAAAAATTCCATCTGATTCATCGTTAAAAGGGATTAGTAATTTCCACTCCATTAGTAAGCTACAGTAATTGATGAATGGCATCATCACAAGAGATGAGAACTTCCATTCACTTTCATTAAAATCTCATTACATGTCTCTCTCTGAAATAATTCAGTTCCACTGTCCCTGTCTCTGTGTTGATCCGAGTTACTTAGAGTTTTTTTCTTTTGGTGATGGCCTGCTTGGTCATATCCTTTTAGGACACACGTTTATTCACTTTCTTGCAAAGAGTTAGATGAGAAGATTGATGCCACTCACACGTCTGTGCGCTAAATATGTCGGTTAGATTAGCTTAGCATAATTGCTGGATAGCCTGTCTGAAAATCTCGACAAAAACCAAGTGTAAAAATGACAAACTCCAATTCTAGACGGTTAGGTGCAGGTGCTTTGTTTTATGCTAAGCTAAACAAGCTAAACAAGATTGCTTTGATCCAGCTTCACATTTACTGTACATGTAAGAGTGGTATCACTCGCAAAGAAGCCAATAAGTGTATTCCTGAACTATTGAAATGAAGCTATGTCTACTTGTGAACTTCTTACATTGAGACCAGTTCAACCAAAGAGTAATTATTCCTTCTCAGATTGGTTTATTTGAATATGTTTACATGCCTACAGAGCTAACATGATCAGTAATTCACAAGAAAATGATTAAACAAAAGGTCTAAAAAATATATATATCTTTAATAAATAATGTCATGATTTTCTGTGTAGAAAAATATAGATATTTTCTGATTTCCTAGCCTGTTATGACCCTTTAAAATTATCTTGCAACCTGACTCCCAGGATGGGACCAACTGGCCTTGAGCAAAGCAGCATGGCCTTGTGGATACAGAAACCAATGAAAAACTTTTAAACTAACTGTTGCTGATCTAAAATGAAGACGGATTCAGCAATTGCACGGCTTATTTCTCACCTCAGATGTTTTACGCCGTCATGTTGGTCCGGTTTAAAGGTCCCATATTGTGCTCATTTTCAGGTTCATACTTGTATTTTGTGTTTCTACTAGAACATGTTTACATGCTGTAATGTTAAAAAAAACAACTTTATTTTCCTCATACTGTCGGCCTGAATATCTTTATATTCACCCTCTGTCTAAAATGCTCCGTTTTAGTGCATGTGAACGGAATTGCAACAGAATTGTGTTGCTATGCAACAGTTTGGGTCCATGTTTACTTCCTGTCAGCTGATGTAATTCACATACACTGCAACAGGAAATAAACTGGGACACATTTAGTATGTTTACATTTAAAACTCTTTAATGGTCTAAATATTGTATATTTGTGACATCACAAATAGAAATCCTGACAGCTTATTTCAAACGCACAATTTCTGAAAACTAGTTGTGTGTATTTCTCCGTATATTGAGCATTTCGATACTTTCACAGTATACAGCACTAAAACCTGCTTTATAATATAAAATATATGAACATTTTACAATATGGGACCTTTAAAATCCGGGAGCAGACAGCGCACGAGTGAAAGTATTTGTTAAATCAGGTGCAGCCAGGAAGCGTTGTAGGAGGGTACAGCAGGGCATGGATGTATTAAGAGAACTGGATACAGCGTCGTAGGTGGGCTCCCATTCATTCGTAGTTTGGTTATTGGTAGCGTACAGTGTTTTTAGAGCTTTCTTTCTGAAAACAGCTGCTTACCGCTGAAAACGACGCTATGAGAGCGATGAGAGTGAACCATAAGAGCTACAACAGATGTCAGTGTGCTGACTTGACTATGACTTGCCCCAAACTGCATGTGATTATCATAAAGTGGGCATGTCTGTAAAGGGGAGACTCGTGGGTACCCATAGAACCCATTTACATTCACTGATCTGGAGGTCAGAGGTCAAGGGACCCCTTTGAAAATAGCTATGCCAGTTTTTCCCAACCAAAATGTAACAAATGTTTGGAGCGTTATTTAACCTCCTTCTCCACAAGCTAGTATGACATGGTTGGTACCGATGGATTCCTTAGGTTTTTTGTTTAGTTTCATATGATGACGTTTTAAAACTGAGCCGCTACAACCTAAAAGTTGCGTTAATGCGTTAAAGACATTAGTGGCGAATTTGCGTTATTATCGCGTTAACTTTGAAATCCCTAACTGTCGCAACATAGTTATTATGAAAAATACAGATTATATATCTGCTTTAAATAAGACGCTGTAAGGACAGCTGATTCATTCAACACTCACACTTTGAAAGGTGCATGTCTGCTTTGTGGAATACAGAGGAGTCTCTCTCTATACTAATGCTGTGCTGATTCCCTCCAACTGATATCTTCACACATTTAGAGTGTCTCTGGGTGCTCTGCAGCTGGAGTTGGAAATCCACAAATCCCCTTTTCACACTGATATGATTGGAAATTTGTTGAAATTCAGCCACGGTCCCTTGAGTGTTTCCTGATGTGCAATTTGTGGCCAGTCAAGTTGATAGACAAGGGCACAACATGCTAGATCACTAATGAATAGCCCTGCTGCACTCATGGACTCTCACTCACTCACTCACTCACTCATACATACAAATGCTCTTTCTCTTTCTCATTCTCACACACCTACAACACTCTCACACACACACACACACACTCTCACACACACACACGTTTCCTGCTTTTATATCACCATGCCATCCGCACTCTAAGTCCTTGATGCGCAGAGCGCGGCAGCACTGTATCCCAGCACTCCCTCCCCACCTCTCTCTCTCTCTTTCTCTCTCTCGTATGCCTCTAGGCGCTGCCTTATTTCCCCCGAGGAGTGGTGCAACTCCTTGCCAATTCTTCCCAATCCATCAGTGAGTGTTACCCCCCCACAATCTCCCCCCTCGGGGCTTCACGTGCGCCAGCGCCAGTTTTTTTCTCACTCATACCGTCAGACTGACCGAGTCCTCTTCTCCCAGCGAAGGAGCATACCGCAATGACAGAAGCGACAAATATAATATTATCCTGGTGTAATCATCTCTGACTCTGATGAAGACACAGTGGTGTTTAAACGTTAAGTCTGTTTGCACCATTAAAGGCTGTAAATCAATCAAGTGTGCTCCAGTCTTTTCCCTTGGAAGTTCTCTGTCCTTGAGCTGTGAGAACAGGCCTGGTTCCAGAACAAAGTGACTGAATTTAGTGGGGGGTGCACCAGTGATAAAATAATAGGTGTTACGGGTTCCGAGTGTGGTTTCTAGATGGACAGATCATGCTGGCACACAGGTGGTAAAAAATGTTGTAAGCTGTAGTAAGTGTGTCATTCCTTTTCAGCAACAGTTTGCTTTATTTGCCACGGTTCCTCAAAAGCATCATATGTCTTACAACTACATTCCAGGATATAGCCTATACCCCATATCCTTTTTTCTCACAGAAAGAGTCTATTTCAGTCTTTGGACAAGAATAAAATCTGGTCTACTGTTCGGAGTCCATTCAGCTTGACAGCCTTTCTAGTCTTCCGACCACGCAAACCGTTTACACTACAGAATTCACCCATTGACACACACACATTCATACACTGATGGCAGAGGCTGCAAAACAAGCTTCTACCTGCCCATCAGGATCCATACTTGCAAACCTTAATGTCAGACTAGACGTTATTTTTGTCTTTGACGACACTCTTGCAGTGTCTTGGTCGGGTGACTGACAAGACTACACGTATGACCACAACCAATCACGGCACGTCGAATTCCATGATCGTGCGCGAGTTCAGACGTCATCGGGGACGTGGTTGAAGCAACTGTCAATCATGGTGACAGAAGCGTTGTGTGTGATGCTGGCGGTCTTGTGTTGCGAAAAGAAAAAGAAAATAAAGAAAAAATGGTTGTGGATGTTCTCCTGGGTGGCACAGAGAGGACGGTATGGGATGTCCATACTTCAGTCAGTTTGGTTGTCCCACCTGACAGCAGCAAACTCGGCATCCCTCCTCCTTTTCTTCATGTTTCCTTATTACCAAGTGACCTGACTGCGACTGCGCGCTGGAGAGAGCACCTGATTGGTCAACGCAACGGAACACATCGTTGGAGATGTCACACTAGACGTGTCAAAACGAAAAATTCTGACAGGCTAGACTTTTCCTCGGGGTGTCGTGGGGCGTCCCAGACGTAGCGTCGGTTGTCGTGTACTATGACACACTACACGAGATAAGAGGATCGATTCTCTCACTCATTTATCGTTCCCAATCATCTACGACGGCCGTGTCGGGCTATAATCGGGTTGATATTGTGTAGTCTGAACCGAGCATAAGACCTTGAAAAAAAGAGGATTTCAAAACCAAAGTGGCGGGGTCTGGGGGTCCTCCCCCCCAAAAAAATGTAGTTTCACAGACTTTGTTTGCTGAATCTGTCCTCATTTTAGATCGACAACAATTAGTTTAAAAACTCACTGAAGGTCCTTTCAGACAAGACGCGACAACTGCGCTTTGAAACCCGTTATTTCCAATGGCTCGCGCTGCGCCATGACAGCTTTTCGCTGTGTTGAGGAAAGCCCAACTTTGTGATGTGCGTTGAACTTAAACATAAGTTCAAGCTGCGCTGTGTCAACAATGACGTTGCTGTCAGTGAGCTTATAGCTAAAAACCCAGCACATAGACGGTGATTCTAAAAGTGGGGTCCAGCGACCCCCAGCACTCTGTCAGGGGGTCCGCCAAATAATTTGCTATAAATTATAAAAATGTGCTGTATCATTATAAAGTGAATATCTACTGAGGGGGACCATTTGCACAAATAAAACAAGCATATTGTGTCTGTTACTCCCAACCACAGTAGAAACTCTGATATAATTGTGACACACAGCAACAAGTTCATTATTTAAAGTTGAAGCACTTACTGAGTCAGCTTCGGACTGGTGAGTTTAAATCCATCCATCCATCCATCCATCCATCCATCCATCCATCCATTATCTGTAACCGCTTATCCTGCTCAGGGTCTCAGAGGCTGGAGCCGATCCCAGCTGACATTGGGGAAAGGCACGGTACACCCTGGACATGTCTCCAGATTATCTCAGGGCTGACATATAGAGACAGACAACCATTCACACTCACATTCACACTTACGGGACATTTATAGTCAACATTGAACCTAACCTGCATGTCTTTGGACTGTGGGAGGAAACCTGAGAACCCGGAGAAAACCCACACTAACACGGGGAGAACATGCAAACTCCACACAGAAGGGCTCAAAGCCGGCTTCGAACCTGCGACCCTCTAGCTGTGAGGCAACAATGCTGGTAAGTTTAAATGTCTGGATTTATTAGGATTGTGCCAGTCTTGCTTTGCTGTTCATTTTCTGAAAGCTTTTAAAATCAATTACTCGACATGTAGGTTATACATGCTGTCAAGTTGAGTCCAAATGCAACTTGAATAAATTCACCCTCTGTTTAAAGGTATATAAGTGGTATTAACATTCAATAACATTGAATACCCCGCCTTCACCCAATGTCAGCTGGGATCAGCTCCAGCTCCAGACTCTGGTGCTCCTAACAGCATCTGCAAGATTTCACAGACCGGAGAAAAACAACCAATCAGAGCCGAGGCAGGGTGACGCGTCATGAATACACTGCTCATGTCTTAAAGGGGACATATCATGCTCATCTTCAGGTTCATACTTGCATTTTTTTGTGTTTCTACTATGTTTACATGCTTAAATGTTCAAACAACACATTATTTTCCTCATACTGTCTGTCTGAATAGACCTGTATACACGCTATATCAGAAACGCTCCGTTTTATCGCAGCGGAATTGCGTTGCCCAGAAACAGCTTGGTAGCCCTGCGATGGACTGGCGACCTGTCCAGGGTGTACCCCGCCTTCGCCCAATGTCGGCTGGGATCGGCTCCAGCCCCCCCGCGACCCCTAACGGGATAAGCGGTTGCAGATGAGAGAGAGAAACAGCTTGGTTCCATGTTTACTTCCTGTCAGCTAATGTCATTCACATACACTGCAACGGGAAATAAACTGGGACACATTTAGAATGTTTGCGTTTAAAACTGTGAAACGGCTATTTTCAAACCCACAATTTCTGAATTCGGGCTTTGTGTATTTCTCCGTATATTACGCGTTTGGATATTTTAACAGTATCTATATATCACTTAAACCTGTTATATAATATAATAGACATGGAAATCTCACATTTTACAATATGGGACCTTTAAAGCCTGTGGTATTAATGCACAGGCAGAGCGGAGTTATTAAAAAAAAATTCCTGAAGCCGGATCATGATCCGTATCGCCACCAAAATCTAATGGATTGTTCATTGTGCCACACTGCACCCCTCCAAACAAATTCATTCAAATCCAACTCGGACTTTTGGAGTTATCCTGCTAACAGACAAACAAATCAACGCAGGTGAAAACACAACCTCCTTCCTAGGCCTTCGGCCTTGGCGGAGGTAATAATAATAAGCAATTATATGACTTATATAACATTATTTAACGTGACCAATATATATATATATATATATATGTATATATATATACATATATATATATATTATATATGTTTTATTTATTCATTGAGTCATTTCAGTTGCGTTGAGTTGTTCCTACAGCTACTGTGCAACTTTAATGAAAATGTAATGAATACTGCAGAGAAAAAATAAAAAGCACACGATGAAAATAGCCTAAGAAAAATGTCATTGAAATATATGTTTGATTATTTGTTTTAGATCATATGATATGATATGATATGATATGATATGTGCCATACAGAGATTTTGCGTTGCTCAGAGCTAAACTACCTCAAAAATAGAGGGGAAGACTCAGCACCACGGACAGCTCCTCTCTCTCTCTCTCTCTCTCTCTCTCTCTCTCTCTCCCTCTCCCTCTAACTGTCTCTTCCGGGCGCTCACTCGGCAGCTGGCTGTGATACAGCTCCTCCTCCCTCCTGTGTGGTGGCTTTTTCCCGACCAAAGATCCTTTGGACGTGAACAGTTTCGCTGAAGAGCACTTTTTCTTTTTCCCCCCCAAACAAGCAGACGGACAACCGAGGAGGCGTCAGTGTATTCTCCATCGACCTAAGAGAAGGGACTTCAGGTCTCCAACGGTCCTTCACCCACCCTAACCCCCCCAGATCTCTGTCAGCGATGGAGACTTGGGCTGGCTCCTGCCCAGGCTTGCACTTCTTCTCTCTGGGTCTCTGGCTGATGCTGATAGCCGCTCAGACCCTCCAACACGCCGAGGCGGAGATCACTTGCGCATGTTGCACGTCGCCGGTTCAACTTCACCTGGAGGAGGAATTACAGCTGGGGATGCGCACCGACCCGACGGAGGACCAGGAGGACCAGGACACCCGAAAACACATCCGAGTGGAGTTTAGGGAACTCGGGGTCGCAGAGGAAAACGCCGGAGTGGACGAGGACCGCCGTGAGACAGTAGGCGTTTATTCTATCCAGGATGTCCCTCAGCAGTCGGTCAGTTTGGATGGAGTTGGCGCAAAGGAAGATGCGTCAGGGTCCAGTGAAGAAAGTCACCGCGGCGGTGATAGGGCAGGAGGAGAGCAGCCCGAGAAGAAGAGTGAGGATGCTGGGCTCCGGAGAGAGAAGAGAAGCGGTCCGGAGTTCGGGCGGACCGGCAGGACCGGCGTGGATGCGGGGGGTGCCCCGGTGGAGGAGGACCGGGGCTCGTTGTTTGACGGACACAAGCAGGGCAGGTCCTCGTTCAGATGGAACCGGGACGAAGGGAGAGGGAATAACCGACAGGATGAGCCCAAACTCACCAGCACCACCTTCTCTCTGACTGGGGACTCTGCGCACAACCACGCGGTGGTCTACTGGTCCGGACACAACAGCAGCGTGAGTAAAACCAGCATTTCTTTTTCTGTTTTTTTACCCTCCTCTGTTGCTTTTCCAGGACTTCACATTCCACATGAAGAGTGTGGGATATGTTACGCACAGAGAGAGAGAGAGAGAGAGAGCAGAGAGACTTAGTGTTGCTCTGTGGTGTCTCTGAGTTGTGGTTCAATGTTAACAGGTGCACTGGAAGCTCCAGATGCGCACCGGCACCGCGCACTGCTCCACTAAATGCCAGACTTTGTGTGCAGCGACTTGTGTGAATTGTATTCGGTCGCGACCTTTGACTCTCCAAAGCAATTACGCACGGAACCCCCTCTCTGATATGGCCTTTATTTTGGCTGTTTTATATCACATTAACCTATACACACACTGATGTGTGTGTGCATGGTCTGAAAGTATGATCATGTTTAATTTGTCATGATTTATAGCCTTATTGGGGGGGGGGGGAAATATTTGATATATAGCACCGAATTTGAGATATGCTATTGCATAATTCATTCCTCCCTAATGATGCGAGGGTTTTTCATCCAAACTAATTGATTGGGGAAGGAGGGAGTCATAAATTATTGCTCAATTTCCAATAAACCCTTAAATTCTTTAGATTATG
Source organism: Sebastiscus albofasciatus (assembly GCA_916701655.1). Classification (NCBI taxonomy): domain Eukaryota; kingdom Metazoa; phylum Chordata; class Actinopteri; order Perciformes; family Sebastidae; genus Sebastiscus; species Sebastiscus albofasciatus. Next base: position 201,730 of record CAKAOI010050097.1, on the reverse strand, counting down.
CATTTCTCCTTCTGTATGACAGCTTATGCTTCTCCCTGAATCTTGAGGTTTACCGAACTGAATTCACTAAATTCAGCTTTATGGCCTGTTTATTTGTTTATTTGTTTAATTTTTAAATATAATAGGTGATGTGCCATATATACAATGTTTATATTGCAAATAAAAAAAGGTGTCAGCCCTGAATGCATTACCACAGACGGGGGTGTTAAGCATTAATCCTAAACAGGAGATGTGTGCCTCCTTGAAACAAAGACGCCCTAATGGCATGGACTCAGGGATTATGGTTGTGATGGTACAGTAGGATCATGACATTAAACATAGAATTGAGTTGTTATTCTAACCACTTAATTTATCAGTTTATTAAAGATAAACATTGGAATCTTCCCTTGTTCTCTGGGTGCAGAAGCACAACACCTTTGTGTGTCACAACACATTCTGTTCAGGTCAAAGAGATGGGCGACCTGCTGCCATCACGTCTGTAAATCCTTACAGCAGCAGTAAATAGTACCACTTACTCGTCTCTAAAATGACACTGACCACATTCCAGCCCGTTCTGCATATGGACTGGATGGAAACCCTAACCCCCTCTTACACAAGAGGGCCCTCATCATAGGAAGAGAATAATGAGAGAAAATGAATCAAAGTCATTTACACAAGCTTGTGAGCTCGCGGGGAGCTGATGGGGCTCTTCTTTGTGGTTTTCACAAGCTTAATTTGTTGTTGTGGCTGTTCCTCTCGCTTTATTCCATCTGAAAAAAAAAGAAAGAAGAATCCCACATATTCGGTCTTGTCTGAGCCGATTATGACACGGTGCATGAACTTGTTTTTTTATCCCGCAGTGAAGACTGAGGCGCTGTGAGAGGGGAACATGTTTGTGTGTGTGGGCACATCTCGTGTATGTGTGTACTGCATGAGTGTGCTCTGGATGGAGAGAGAGGGTGAGGAGGTTATTTTGTTGCCGCTGCCCCCCTCATCTTTGAATCTTTAATAATTATCTTGAAGACTGAGGCCACTGTTTCAAAGTCTTTTGTGGCAAAAAAAAAATGCGGGGAATCAGGCCTGGCCCTCGAGAGCATCCTCAAGAGAGGAGATCTGCTACTTAATCTTTCTCCGTTGGCCGCTGGTGCTCGTTCGGGTGATGAATGGAGTGGTAGGACAGGGAGATTGAGCTTGAAGTCCTCGAACTTAACTACAGCAGTAGTTAAGTTAGAGTAAGAGTGAGTGGCCGGCTAACGGGATGACTCGCTAGATGAATGGATGACCGGCTTGGTCCGGCCTCCTTGACTTGTTTATGTAACCGCCCGTTGACCGACAAGTTGGTTGTTTGGTTACACCCATCAAACCACCTGAGGCATCCTGTTGGTCTCGTGGTTAAGACCTACTGTAGAGCCGTGACGATACACCTATCTCCCGATTCAATACCATCATGATACTTGGGTGCCGCTTCGATATGTATTGAGATTTTTAAGTATAGCAATTCGATATTACGATTTATTGCAAACTTTGTTAACTTTTTTAACACTATACCGTGAGAAAAAGATAGATCACACATTTCTAGGGAAAATATCTAAATTAATACAGTAAAAATGTTTGATTTCCAACATGCATGTAGTCAGAGATGTGCTGAAGTCAAATTTTTCAGGCATTTGTTGACATGACACATATAAATGAAGCAAATATATAGATTCTGGCATTATAAAATCAATTTCAAAATCAGAAAAAAAAGAATTGCGATACATTTGTGAATACATTTTTTTCCCCCATCCCGATTAAGACAGATACCATTGAACAGAAATACTCCTGCTTCTATTCCAGAGGGGAACATTTAATGCATGGCATACATTCCCTGTCTGTCTCAACACTGTCAGCTATTTGATGATGGTCAAAATGCCAAAAAATAAATAATTATATAATAATTTTAACAACATATGGTTAGGTTTTCCTGAAGAAGAATGTCAAGCTCGGTTGTATAAAGCATCTGACTTTCAGCCATGACTGTTGAAAGTAACCTTAAGTAGTGGCCTCCAGTGTCTGACTGTGGCACCAGAGGTTGTTGTTTGTACCCTGTTTCGTATCAACAGTCAACATCGGTTTCTTTTCACCATGACCACAATCTTTTGTTAACCTCGGCCAAGCAAGTCTTCTACAAGCAGCCCCTAGGCTATCCTTAGCCAAGTAGTTCTAGTTGCCTCAACCAAACAATAAACCAAAGAGGTACAACACAGTAAAAAGGTTCCTGTGGGTCGGTTTTGTAAAGTCGGGCACACACTACACGAGAATCAAGCCCATTCTGGGCCCGATGTCCCTCCTCCCGAAGAACGTCAGCAAAGCCCTGATTGTTTTGATGGTTCTTAAGATGATCTTTCCAGATAACCCTGTGGTGTGAGGTATGTAAAGAGTATTTTTTTACATCCCCCAATCGGCTCGGAAGTCCATCCTGGCTGCACCGATTTCAAATAGTAAATATCAAAACATGTTCTATATTTACGATGTGATATCCTGTTGTGTGTGGGGAGCCCCGAGGACAGCCGATGACGCAGTCATATGGGAAAGAACGATAGCCAATAGAGAACCAAGCTGACTGAAGTCACGTTTCATCGTGAGAGATTTTGCGAGATTTTGTTTTTTTTAATCGGGACTCTTGTTGTTCATGAATGGAATCTGTTGGTGTATGGTGTGCTGTTTTGGCCAAATCGTTGCTCTCCACACACTACAACAGAGCCGTGAGGAAGTCTAGTTTTCTCTCAGAACACTTGAATTACAATATGCTGAGAATGGGGAAATGGGAAGAAGAGTTGGGAACCCAAATAACCAATGAAGAATGGAAACAAATATCTAGTGAAATACATAAAACAACCAGTTCCTTGTTCTGGAGAGAATTTACTTGGAAAATAAATATGAGATATTTCTTGACACTTGACCTGAAATAACTTCCAAATATAAAAGAAGACCAGTGCTGGAGAAACTGTGGTGAAAGTAACACAAATCATTTACACATTTTCTACACATGCAGTCTATTGAATTTGTTTTGGTCAGAAGTTTTTTAAGTTTATAGAAGACATTTTCAAAAAACCTCTGTATTTAAAAGCAGAGCATATCATACCCGGGGAAACCCCCAATTGGTCTCGGTAAAGAGGAACGTTACTTATTTAGAATACTCAGAATCACAGCACTGAAGCACATAACTAAACACACAGATTTTATAAAATGGAAGTTTGATTGAAGAAGTAAAAGTTATGGAAAAGGAAACTCACAAAATAAGGAATATGGAGGATGTTTTTGAGAAGAGATGGACTCTGACAGAAGGAAAAAAATAGCTACATAGGTACACATGGGTTAACACGCAGGCACATATACATGTGCCTGGAAGTGACCTTACATGTGAAGGCGGATGCATGTGTGTGCCCATGGAAATGATATTTCTGAACCCCCCCATTATTAAAGGTCACATATCATGCTCATTTTCAGGTTCTTACTTGTATTTTGTGTTTCTACTAGGACATGTTTATATGCTGTAATGTTAAAAAAATACTTTATTCTCCTCATTCTGTCTGCCTTAATATACCTGTAGTTACCCACTGTCTGAAACGCTCCGTTTTAGTGCATTTCAACGGAATTGCGTTGCAAGACAACAGCTTGGGTCCATGTTTACGTCCTGTCAGCTGATGTTACTCACATACACTTAAACAGGAAATAAACTTGGACACATTTAGAATGTTTAAGTTTAAAACTGTGTAATGATCTATATATTGTATATTTGTGACATCACAAATGGACAGAAATCCTAACGGCTTGTTTCAAATGCACAATTTTTAAAAACGGGCTGTGTGTATTTCTCTGTATATTGAGCGTTTTGATAGTTTAACAGTATTTATATAGCACTTAAACCCGCTTTATAATATAAAAGACATGAAAATCTCACTTTTTACAATATGGGACCTTTAACTTATTGTTTATTTAATTTATTATTATTACTTTTTTTCTCTTTGTATTGTTATTATTATTTTTTTATTTTATTCTATTCTTTTTTTGTATTTATTTCAATTTTGAATGCTGATGTTGTTTTCTGTAGTGTACTTATTGTGTTTGTTTCTAGTTTATAAACTATTGTAATTATGAACTGTAAATTGCATATACGAAAACAACCTCGAAAAAAAGGGGAAAAAATAGTATTTATTACAAAAAAAGAAAATTACAATATTCTGAAAGGTAATCACGTAATTTTTGCCCAGTGATGCCAAACAATATACTGCCTACTGCCGCTTTAAGGCAACGACAAACAATGTTTTTCTCGTTTAGATTGGAGAACTTGTTGATACCACCACATTTCCTTTTAGTAGAGAATGACCAATATTGAGTGACTGATTCCACCGAACGTTTAGCCAAGATACCAAACTAACTCTTACCTGCTCAACCGTTTAATTCTTCTTTACTAAATGTCCAGAATATAAATGTAAATGAATCTCAGCTGTCTGGCTGGCTGGTTCCTTGTTTGCTCGACTGCCCCATACATTCACGACCTCTCTGGTCTAGAGACTTTCTCTCAGTCTTATTTCAGCCAGATTGGTCGGCCGTGTCTTGTACTGTGACTACCTCTGGGAGGACTTGACGCTGCTGTGGGTTCCCCTGGGGGGGGAATGGTGTGTCCTCTGAGGCGTGTACACAAGGCTAATGCACTCTCACTGTCTCTCTGTACCTGTCCAACTAGCTGTCTCTGCCCCCGCTGCCCTGCCACTCTGTCTCTCTGTCTCTCTGTCTGTCGCTGTATGTGTCTTCGTGTGTCTCTGCCTCGGGCTTACACGGGTTCAAAGCCTTAACCTTCGATATTAACTGAGCATGTAGAGGTAGCAGTGTTGGGACTAACTGTCATTTATTACACTCGTGGGCATAATTCCAATGAAGCATCCCAACAGCAAAGTGACAAGTTCTTTACTGACGTATTTTTGTAGCTGTGTACCCCCCCACCACTCTGCAGTCATGAGCATAATGGCTCTGTGACTGACAGCTTGAATACAAAATGGATAGCACTAGCAGTGCCTCTTTTAGTGTCATCTTGAAACATTCATCTCTACTAAGGGAACCTTGAGATTTCCTCTCGACAGCATCCACAATGAGTTATTGTTTCTTTAAGAAAACTGTGAGTGAGCATAAATATGGGCAGAGTGTGTCGATAGTTCAGGACAGGGTGTCAGCTTTTGCAGCTGGTCAACGCCACACTGTCACTCCTTGATGTTTTCTTTTCATGTACCGTGGCACATGGCACTGTCTTTGAAGTCCTCCATCCGTTGAGGGAGGGGCGGGGGGGGGGAGGAAAATTAAGATGGTGCGAGTATTAGTGGTCCTTTATAGTCATGAGAAGTCACGCAGGGACAGGTCAGTAATAACTGGCAAGCCATCAATAGAGCCGTGTGTGTTTCCCAAATCCCTCTTGAGAACCGGAGGAACACACACAGACTCTCAATATAGCAGCGTCTGAAGGTAAAAATGTTCCAGGCATGTATATAAGACATCTAAAGGACAAGTGTGTAACAAGTCGGGGTTTAGTGTATCATAACCTGATAATAAGAATTGTTGTGTTTTCGTTACCTTCGAATGAGACGTTAATATCTACGTAGGGAATGCGTCCTCTTCACGGAGCCGGCCCGCTATGTTTCTGCAGTAGCCCAGAACGGAGAAACTAAACTTTTCCTGCTTGGGCCGGCGTCGATAACGTTACTCGCTCCTGTCGTCGCCGCCGCTCTCTCTCTCTTGGTTCAACACTCACTTCCCACGTACACACACACATTCTACGCACTAGCTCTGCTCCAAATAGCTCTAGGGAGGGACATTGCTTTCTTAACTTTGTAAAACAAAATGTAACAAATAAATACATAGATATACATTTATATGCCTGATATCCGATCCGGCATTGGTATCGGTGCATCCCTACTGACCACAAAATATCACCAGATCCTACACACTGGACCTTTTAAAGGGACTGTTTGTAAGAATCAGAAATGCCTCAGTCTCCCGACCGCGGCCGGAGGGAATAGGGGAGACACCGGAGTTTTGGTTGGAGACGATAACGTTTCTCTCTGCGGAGCCCCGTCACTTCACAAGACACGGGAAACCTCTGTTAGTCTGGAGGAGCTGCAGCAGTTATTTCTGCACAA